>JALRMA010000373.1:0-44101 GCA_023638005.1 Forsythia suspensa
TTTTTTAGCTATAGGGACGACAAAATAAGTCGTCTCTATAGATTGTGAACCTCTAGGGACGACAAAATAAGTCGTCTCTATAGATTGTAGACCTATAGGGGGACGACAAAATAAGTCGTCTCTATAGATTGTAGACCTATAGGGACGACAAAACAAGTCGTCTCTATAGATGAACCTATAGGGACGACAAAATAAGTCGTCTCTATAGGCGCTCAACCTTTAGAGGCGAAATGTAACCCTATAGGGACGACAAATAATTCGTCCCGATGAGCTTATAAAGCGGGAAAAAATGCGCCAATTTTTAGACAAATTTTTTTTTAGCTATAGGGACGACAAAATAAGTCGTCTCTATAGATAGACCTATAGGGACGACAAAATAAGTCGTCTCTATAGATTCTTCGAACCTATAGGGACGACTATTATGTATTGGGACGACTTTAGTCATCTCTATAGCTTTTACAATCAGGGGCGCCATTTTATTGTCGTCCCTAAAAATGCTATATATAGAGGCAATTTGGTGTCGTCCCTATAGGTGTAAATCACTATAGACCTCTTTTCTTGTAGTGCGCGGATTTAAGCACAACCAAACACATATACTAACATCATGTCATTGAGCAATTTTTGGCACTACCTCCCTAAATTATTGTTGTTGCAGTAGAATTTAACCACCAAGTTCAAGATGTATTGGTGTTATTTCTCGTTACTTGGAATGTCAGAATTTCGACCATAACAAATTAAAGAAAGGCATGAAAAGAAATCTCAATTCTTGACTCGAGGGATGCTTACTTAGAAGACGAGAAAATTGAATGTAAAAAATTATATATAGGGAAGATGATGTTATCTTCACTGGAATATTTTGGAATATTTGTTTCTTAGGGTTGAGAGATTATTGAATATAGTTGTACTAAAGATATAAAATATAAATAAATTTATTTATTTCATCTAGAATTTTTATGAAATAATACATAAAATCCAATATGGGAATAAAAGTTGGTTTTTATAGATATCATAGCTACTTTAAAGAATATTCTAGATTTTTGAGCTTCGGGAAATCTTTATTTTGTGTTGTGCTAATATATTTGTTTCTTATTTTGCTCTTATATGTAATTATATTGATCAAGTGATGCAAATATTGGCTCTCTATGATATTTTTTACTTCATTACTTTATGATGGAGGAGATCTTTTCTTTTTCTTTCCATTATTTGCGTCTACAAAATTCAAGTGCTACAAGTTCGAAATGTTGTTAAATGTAAATAGATAAAAGTTAGGGGTCCGAATCTAAATAGGCAAGTACACATTAATTACCTAAATTTTGGGACTTTCCATCTAAATTTTAACCAACTGCTTGTTGAACGTCCAAGGACCTTCATAATAGACCCTCTAGCGAGATATGGTGCATCAATGATGGAAAATAAATAGTGAGAGATGCGGGTGGTAGGTGGTGGTGAAGGCGAAAGGTAACAACGAAATGGAAGTGTAAAGGGGTGGTGGTTTTGACTAAATTGGTATTATGAGCGTGTTCGGTGCCCATATTTTGCTAAAAAATAGATTTTTTTCAGCCACTTTTGTTGACTTTTCAAAACAAATATGATTGAAATGACCAAATTATCCTTTATCAAAATTGTTACATATTTCAAATGAAGGACACTTTTTAATCATTTCAGCCATATTTGCTTTGAAAAGTCAACAAAAGTGGCTGAAAAAAACTTATTTTTTGGCAAGAAATGGGCACCGAACAAAGCCTATATTTTAAGAAGAAAAAGAAAATTTATTAATGAATAATTATAAAAATTTATTTTGAGAGTACTAATATATTTTTATTTTATTTTTTTGTTTAAATTTATAAGTTGGTTTGTACACATGCTCGATTTTGAGTCAAAGCAGGTGAAGCAAATGTCTCGAGCTCAAAATAGAGATCTATTTTTAAATTTTAACAAAAATACTCCATGAAGCCCAGCCCAGCAGGCACAGGCAGCAACCCATTTTATCTATTACTCTGGTTCACGAAATCTTGGCCCGTTTCTATATCTCCCATTACATGAAGAACTGAAGAAGCAAGATTCAAGAAGGCAGCGGCACAGGCACAGCAGGCAGGGCCCGTCACTCTCTCCGTCTTCGATGATCAATGGTCATAACTCACGACTCAATCTCCTCTATTCTTGAATCTCGGTCTTGAAACTTGTAAAATGGTGCATCAGTATTTGTCATACTATATTGTAACTATATCCAGGCCGATTCGGCCGGTGGCGGAACCAAACATTTTGAATTGGAAGACCCTAAATTAACATGCAAAAAATTTGAAACAACATAATAATGATGAAATATTTTTTTTACAAACGGTACTTACTATTTACTAGTTCTCATACTTTATTTTATTTATACAATATACTATACACAAACAAACATATGAACAAATTCACTCACACTATTGTTTGATCCGATTTAGCATCAATATGCTAGTTTTTTCTTCTAAATATATAACTTGAGACTACTAATGTACAATGTCTAAAATAAGACTAAAAAAACAAATATCAAACTCTTATTGTTGGCGTTGGACGTTGCCTTCTACGACATTATCCTTAAATATAGGAATATCCTAATACACAAGTGAAATTAAATATCACTCAAGCTTAAAAGAAAAAAAAAAAAAATCAATTGAACACGATATGCATTCACAAACAAAGTGCCTTTATTAATTTTATTTATCAAAAAAGACTTATTTTTAATATTCCCTTTACCTTAAAGAATTTACCAATTGAGTGTGAACATGAAATTTGTCCCACATGTATGTCGTCTTGATTTTTCCGGTGGTCTAGCAATTGAAGATTTTATGGCAAAATTTAGTGATTAGATTTAAATATTTGGAGGAAATTAATATAGGTGATTGTTGAGTAATTTGAGAGAAATTTGTAGATATTGGAATGTCGTAATCTAATTCCTGCTTTAATTAATGTAGAAAGCGGTGAGGAGAAATGTGATATTGATTTAAATGGGTGAACGTCTTGTTTGAAAGTGAGAATGAGTTAATCATTTGTAATTTTGTATTATTAATTTTATTAAACTAATGAGTATTATTAATTTTATTAGGCTAATGGGTTATGGGTTCAATTGCTATACATTAAATTAATATTGGGTTAATGGATCTAATTGTCATCCATTAAATTAATATTAAATTAAAGTTAAATTACATATAAAAAAATTCTCAAGAAGTTGGGGTTCAGGTCACTCTGGACCTCCCTAGCTCCGCCAGTGCCAGCGAAGTGTTAGATTTAGCCTCAATCTTGGAAGCCCGGGCAGCAGCCCATGAAATGCAGCTGGATTTATCAATAATAGTGTCCATTTAGGTAAGTGGCAGGGCCGGCCCCACTGCCTAGGGCCCCCACTATTTAGGGCCCAAAATTTTTGGTCCATTTTTTGTTTTATATAAAAAAATCACCTACTTACGTATGAATAAAACAAATAGAAAACAGTTCAAATCTAACTTACATTAACTACTTTAATCTAATCTTTAAATTGTAGACCGCATAATTTTTCCTTTAAACCTTATTTTAGAAATCTTTATATTGAATCAAAATGATTTTCAAGGCAACCTAATGAAGGTTCTCTAATTATAATGAAACTCTAAGGCAATTCAATAAATATTTCCTAGTTATAATGAAATAATACGATAATCTAATTACAAAGGTTGATTAGCTTTCATTTCTGCGTAGCTTAACAAATTAAAGCTCCACAACTTCACACAAATTCTAACCATTTTTCATTCGATAAAGTAGAAGAAAAATGTACTATTTTTGACTTGTAAATCATTTATATGTATACGCACACACCCTTACATATGTTGCGTGTATGTTTTTTTTATTATATATTTTCTATTTTCTTTGATATTTTCAATTGTTTTAATTGAAGAACTTTATTTGTTTTTGTGAAGTAAAATGATTTGATCATATTACGTGTTGTATATGAGTTTTTGAGCATTGTGTAAAATGTGTTCGTGAATGTACGAAATTTTAATTGTCTCATCAAAATTTACATTTTAAAACATCTCAATTTATTAAGGGCTCCATTTAAATTTTCGCCTAAGGTCCCATAAATCTCAAGGTCGACCCTGGTAAGTGGTCAAATAGATTGATAAAAAAAAGTTAATCAAAATCAATATAAACAAGTTCAAAACCATATTAATTACGCTCAAATCTAACAATTAAAAACACACCATGAATACATATTTAAAGCTCTCAAACCTCGTAACCCTAATCCCTGACATCGCATCTTCTTCAATTCTTCTAGTCAAATCTAAAATTAAAATTAATGACGACTTCAATTCTATCTGTTTGTTCTTCAATTTTGTCAAAAATCAGAACTCTGCGTCTCTATTTCTTAAGTAGTACAATAAATTTATTTCTTTTCATTGTTTTTATTTTTCATATTCTAATTTTTCTAGAGTGTAAATTTTTAGATTTCGATGTTAATTTCATATCATATTACAATTTCTTTCTCCAATTGGCATTGGAAGTTCATTTGTTCAGGAAATTTATCAACACACTCTACTTTGAAAGCTACTACAATTTTCTATATAAATTTGAGATTTTAAAGTTATTTTCCATAGAACATGATTTGCTATGATTTTTAATTATTAGCAATTTTTGTTCTAATTTGATACTTGTTTTGCAAGTGACATTAATTATTGAAAATGATCACATATTGTTATATCATATATTTTTTTGTCTTGGATATGAATTAAAGTTCTATATCATATATTTTTTTTTGTCTTGGATATAAATTAAAGTTTTACTTTAGAAACCGACATGCTTAGACATTTTTAATTTAAAAGTTACACGGTGTAATTTGACTTTTTAATAGAACATTTTGTTTAAGCTTACAATGAGCTTATAAAATTTTTTAAGCGATATTTAGATATCACTCCCTACTTTTTTTGCATTGGATATTAATTAAGGTTGTGCATTTGAAAATGATATTTTGTGTCATTTTTAATTAAAATGTCACAATATAGTTGTTTCACTTTGATAGTAATGTGTCTATGTTTGTGTTGTTTTTTCACATATGGATAAATCAATATCTTCATCTATTAAGGTAGCAAATGAAAAAAAGACAACCATAAAATGACCAAAATCGTCGTCCCAATAGAATGCACATAAAACAAACTTGGGGTGGGGTGGGGGTGGGGGTGGGGGTGGGGTGGGGTGGGGGGGTATTTTTCGGATAAAATTAAATTCAAAGAAACAAGTAATAACAATACAATATAATGTAAAGAAAAACTTGTCTTAGATGATGATTTTCGACAATAATTCTCTCACATTCTATTTGGATCTCAAGTCAAAGGAGAAAGTGATCTTTTTTTTTTTTAATAATTAAAAGGTCATATTCTATTTTTGTAATAAAATATCTTTAGCTAAATTTACAATGTGTTAATAAAAAACGTCATAAACTAATATTCAGGTATTACTTTATTTTTTTGTCGTGTTAGAAAAGAATTAAAGTTTTGCATTAGAAAGTAACATACTTTGTTACGTTTTAATTAACAAGTCACACACTATTATATTGAGTTTTTCTAATAGAGCATCTATGCCTAATGTTACAATGTGATTAGAAGAACTTCTAAAACTAATATTTAGCTGTTAGTTTTCCTTTTGTTGAGTTAGATGTGATTTAAGGTTATATATTAGAAACTACAAAGTGATATAATGTGTCACTTTTTAGTTAAAAAGTTATACTGTGTGTAATTTGGCTATTTTTTAATAGTACATTCACTTTGTTTGTCACAATCGTCGAGCCCGATCAACTTGACTCTTTTTCATAAACATTTGGCTCTTCGTATGTAACGTCGTTTGAATGAAGACACCGAACCGGGGAAGGCCGCCACTCCTCTCGGGATTAGTAAAAGTGAAATTTGGATACCGAGTCATAAAAAAAGTGCTTATATATTGTAGATTCTACAAAATGTGTGGATAATAAGTTGAGAATTATATGAAATATCTTGATAAAAATATGTTTGACAAGTTTAAATTATAATTTAAACTTAACCAAACAAGGGTTAAATTTACAACGTGTTTATAAGAATCTTTTAAACTAATTTATAACTAATTTTTTATTTCTTGTTATGTTAAATGTTAATTAAGGTTCTACATTATAAAATGACAAAATGATATCTTGTGTCACTTTTTAATCAAAAAATCAATAAAATTCATTTACTAAAAAATCACATACTATGTCACTTCTTCAATTAAACATGCCGTATTTTTTATTTTTAATAAATTTTTCGTACTTGACCTAATTTCCCCTAAAAAACAGGTAAGGAAATTTTCATTTCCACTAAAACCAAATTTCATAATTCTTACAACATTTGCACCACTCACTATTCGGCCTCTCTTACACTTGACAAAAACCAAAATAAAAAATAAAATAAAATAAACAATAACAACATCTTATTTAATTTTTTGTGCAATTGCATCGAACACCGAAAATGTTGCCTACACTAGATATAAAATCGTTGATGCTAACTAGTGTAGTTGTCGAACTACAATTACATATGATTAAAATCAAAATACATGTGATTACGTCTCGTCTTATTGAATATAGCATATCAATATACTCCAATAATATACTATAAAATCCATATAAATGGTTAAAGACCATCAATGTTTCTTGGATTTGAAACATGTATTTTGTGTAGAGTTATATCATACAGAATACATTCTTCTTCTTCTTTTTTTCATTTTCTCACATTGTCCCAACAAATTTATAAAAGCAACTAAGACTAGATTAATTTGATGTGAAATTACAAAAAAAAAAAAATGCTTTTATTAAAATTAAAATAGATTCTAACACATGAAAACTCTGTGACAGATAGCAAACAATTCATGTGCACAAATCATATCAATACAGAAGTGGGAAGATGAACAGTCAAATCCAATCGATCGAATACACTTTATACCTCTACACTTAACTCATCATGAAGTGTAATATTTTTTAAATAATATGATCTCAATAATACCGAAATATATTATAAAAGAAAAATTCACTATTAGACTGAAATATCCACAATGAAGAAAAGCCCATGTTATGGAAACTTGGGAGTGAAAATATTGAGGCTTCCAATAATAAGTTAGAGAAGTGTAAAGATGAATTGAGTTGTCCAAGACTCGTTAGTTATGTTTACTCATCCTCTATTTTGTTTTAACCATTTGATTAAAAATTATGAAGTAACTTAAATATCTTTACTTCGTTAGCAAGTTAACACATTTCGTTAACACATACAAATTAATTTGTGACTCATAACTAGAGATATAAAGATAGATTAGATGTTGAGTTTGACTCTCCATATTGATAATTCTATTCAAGCATTTTTAAAATAATTTATTCGACTCGATAGCTCTACTAGATTGATTTGTCTTTCAACTCAACCCACTAACACATGAATCTTCGTGCTTGTTTGGTCTAGTTTAAAAACTAGTTTTTCAAACAAAATAGTAAAATATGTCATGCTAGCTATGGAGATAAAATTTTGGTCAAATAAACTATTTGTATTGTTAAAATTAGTTTTTAAACTAAACCAAACAAGCAAGAATATAGTCAAGTTGTGCCAAACTGATGTATGAATTCTCTCCATAAGTGAATAAGCCCAAGGTCCATTCTCTTGGCAACTCAACAAGACAACAACGGTCAAGTAGGGGAGAGAAACAAAACGCGTACCATCATAATTCATGCATTTGGAAAAACTTAAATATTTCCACAGCCTCGCCGTGAGTAGCGGAGTTTTTGACCGGTGATTGAGTTTTCTTGTCAAATCTCCACCGTCAGTCTAACAATAAACGTTTAAACGCTGGTCATTGTGGGGTCCCAATCCCATCAATTACTTCGCCTAACTGCAAGAAAATGGGAAGTGGAATTTTCATACAGTATAATTTATTGGTTCTTTCTGTTCATATTAGTCTATAAATAGGCTCTTTATTGCAATAGGCCTAAGCACTTAAATTCATATTAACTACTCTCCCCATTTATCATCACCATGGCTTCATATCAAGGTTTGAAGAGTTTGGGGATTTTTGTTCTTGCTCTAGCCTTTTGCATGCAAGCCACACAAGGTAATTAGTGATTTTCTAGTTTCAAGAATTACGACATGTACACATTTACTTATTAGTCTTAGTAGATGCATGTCGTATATCACTACGTCAAAAATGACATTTATTTTTTTACGAATAAAAAATTATATGTTGAGAAACTTCATATTGTATAACATTTGTATAATGACATAAAGATTTGCAATTAGTATTGCCTCGTCTTAATCTTTTGTGATGCTTTCTGCCTTCGAATACACTAGTTTATTTTGAGTTGTGGGTTGTAGAACTCGACATTTAAAGCTCGAGCTTCACATCACTTTAGCTCAACTCTTTGTAGCTCGTTGTACTGACTACTCCTAGCTAATCAACACTTTGACTCATGTGCTCGAAGATTGGTCATGATATGGTCAACTCACTCATTTCAGTAGTGATCATCATGGCGTCACTTTGATGGGCCTAAGGAGCCAAACATTTTGAAGGTGTAACCGTAAAAGATACAATAACTATTTGAAAATAAAAGAAGGACATTTGTAAAATAATCAACGCGTTTCTAGTATAAAATGAGAACTTGCATCATTGGTCCCTAAGTTATTGTTCGAGCTTTCATTATAATTACAGACTCGGTCCAATGCCAAAACCGATCAAATCTTTTTAAATTCTTGACCTTTAACGATAATTTTCTCAACGTACACCATCACGATTTTTGCATTGTGTATTATTCTTTCTAGCCGATTGATTGATGGATGATAATTCATAATTGTATTGGATTTGTTCTTTTTGATAAATGATATTACAGGAAAAATATCTTGCGAAGATTTGAAAAAGAGTCGTGTGCCTTCGCAATATCATCTTCCAGCAAGCGCTGCGTGCTGGAGAAGCGTCTTGCAGAACAGGCGATGAAATATATTCATGCAGGACATCAGAAATTGAGGCGGAAAAACTCAAGGACTGGATTGAAACTGATGAGTGCATTAAGGCCTGTGGCCTCGATAGGAATGTGCTAGGAATTTCATCAGACTCTCTTTTGGACTCTCATTTTACCCAAAAGCTCTGCTCAATACAATGCTATGGTGGCTGCCCCAACATTGTTGATCTCTACTTCAATCTTGCTGCTGGGAAGGTAAAGTACAACCAATACCAAGATTTATTTCCACCAGCTCGTCAATAGTTGATTGACCACCATCTTCTAATTTTGGAGAGCTCACTGAACTTTTAATCTTCTAATTTTGGAGAGCTCACTGAACTTTTATTAATTCACGATATTTAGGATATTTTTTCAACAGCCTTCTTGAATTTCTACCATGCGAATGCTTGCTTGATAACCCGAAGTCCAAAACTGCTAGTTTCGTATTTGAATTCTCCATCATGATGCAAGAGCCATTTTTGTTCTAGGGTTAACATGTTTTCAAATGGTTTTTTTCTCACCAAAATTAAGTACCACCAACCAGACTGGCGTACTAGATAAATGAAATAAAAATATCAACACTTTGTGACAATTCAAGTGATTTAACGGGGATAGGTATGAAATAGACTTCTCCAGTCAACTATTTGAGACTGTATATCATGCGAGTTGTGTCAATTGAGGCAATCAAGTAGAGACTAGAGGTAATTAAGTCAACCATTTATTAAGGTTCTACTTGACATTTTCGCTATAGAAACATATTTTTTGACAAAAAATATTTTAAACAATTAATGCATCTTTTCATATTTATTTTCTTTTGTGAAAATAATTAATATTTCTAACATTCTTAACCTTTATGAATTATTTGGTAGGTGTATATCTTCCCAAATTATGTGAAGCGAAAGCGAAATGAAATGCACGTCGAAAAATGACTGAAATGAAGAGCTACGGATATGTAGCACCCGGTCCCGATTCAAGTGTCAAGACCGTAACCTTCACGGTTGCCTGACAATGGCTCCCTACTGATAATTTCCCAGAATACACATATAGGATTTTACAAATATTATTATGTATGATTGTATTCCACCAAAGAAGTAAAGAAATACTAGTGAGTTTCACTTTTCACACTACTAGAAAAACACAACCACCAATACCCAATGTGTGTTGTAGAATATTATATGTAGGACATAGTTCACCATGTGGCTCAATGAATAAGGTGACGATCAATTGTCAGAAGATGGCTACATAATCGAAAATTAGCCATGTAGTAATGATTTATAAAAGAGATATATAAGTATGATTTGAGTGATAATCAAATGCCTATGAGTTCTTTTTCTCTCGTATTGTGATATTTTATATTTAAGAACTAAGAATCGAGAACATGGTAAATTACATGTTTCGCTAAGCTTAAGAAGTTCATTTATAAAATAAATAATTTTTGTTGTTACTTATTTTTGAATGTTACAACTATATGTTACTGTAAAAAATAAGTGATTTTTTTATTTATAAATAAGAATAAAATAATATATCTAAACATTTTTGTAAATAAAAATTTATTTAAAATTAACTTTAAATTACTTTTGTTTGCAACAATAAGGGTGCATGACAACCTCATATGAAATCAGGATACATGCTAAATCATTTATTTCAAAATTAATGTAGCGATTCAAAGAGTTGTTTAAAATAATATATATACACACATGTACAAAAATTGTCAAAAATAACTTTCATGCTATATAATATGATTTATATTTCATTTTGATCAAAATCAGATGTTTAAATTTTTTTATTTTTTAATCTTTGGATACATTATTCTTAAAATATAATTTGTAATTTATAGTTTAATATCATCATATTGTTTTAGCATGAGATTTTAGTGAGAAATTAAATTTGTTATATAATTGTTTGTCCGACATATAGTGAACCATATACATATATTCACCATAAATGTTAAAACTAAAAAATTAATATGATAAGATGAATAGATAAGGGTGAAGAGTTAGATCTAATTAAATTTGAAGCGAGCAATAATTACATGTACTATTATCGATCACGAGAATATTCTGCAAGTGTGTAGTACGTTGTAGTGGGGCTAGGGAACCAAACTTCTCTAGCAAAATCTCTTTCTTAGAATAATTTTGTAGATAAATTATATGTCTTCGAATAAAATAAATTTCTAATAACAATAAACGGAATAAGGACCAACGGTGAAGTCACAAATTAAAATATTGATGATTAAAAGTGTTGATCTTGGTGACTTAAAAAAAAAAAAAAAGTTGAATAGGCCAATCATTTTTTGGACTAGCAAAGTGAGTGTGATCTTACAAACGAGGTCATTAAATAAAGTATCATTTGAATACACCCAATCCCTTTTATCCCTATGTTAATCATTCAATTTAAGATTTATGAGAAATTACGCACATAATATCTATTCTATATATACTTCAAAGAGTGATTCGACTGTTTAATGTTTCATAATATATGAAAGTCAATCTTGAATTTCCGTTACTACTTAAGTTACAATAGACATTTTGACAAAAATATCTAAAAATTGTTATATGTTATGCATGTGATCATAAATTTCAATTATAAGTTAGTTGTGCACTTGTCCTCATGTTCTCGTCAAATGAGGATGAATACCGCTCCCCTCCGTTAAAAAGAAAGTGATGAAAATAAGTTAGACATTACGAAGTTAACACGTTTTTGCTTGTGTGATGTACTTTCATTATGAGTTTGGGCTCAAGAACTTAGTCTCTTCAACACGAGTTGTGTGAGCTTGGTAATATTTTTAATATTAATTATTTACTTATAATTAAACTTAATTAGAAATAATTTTTAAAGCTTAACCTAACATGAGATAAATTAAGCATGGAGCGAGGTGTCCAAATTTTATTAGAGTTTTAAGTTGACATTGTAATCATGGCGGTTGCCTCGATATTTTTGGACCGGATGTGAAGTCTAAAAATTAGTCCCCAAAGCAAAGTTCGATAAGTCATGGATGGTGGGTTTCAATATTATTATTTTTTTAAAAAGGCTCTTCTTCGATTTTGGTATTACTCAATAATAATAGTCGTGGTCCCTCATACAATACGTCTCTTGCTTTACTTTGCTTTCTTGAGCTTCAAACTTTTGCATATAAATATATAATTTTTGGGCAACTTCATGATACAAAATATATATATTTTTGTTTTTTGTTTTTATTTAAAATGAGCTCCCTTCAATTTTGAGTCCGATGTGATTATATCACTCGTCTCGATCCAAAACCGACCTGTTTGTATTTAGCCAGGGTCATATCTATGTCATATGAAGAAAAAAAAAATGTATTTCGTCTTTGCTTTCTGGTTGAATTTGGACCAGAAAACAGTTTGGAGTCCACTGGCTCGCCTACTTGCACAATGTAGCCAACTTTACTTGACCATCGATCCGAGGACTGTTTCCTTGATCAAGCCACATTCTGCCACGTTTTAATAGGTCAAGATTGCGTCAATTCCACAAACCTAACACAATCGAATTGAACCGACACAATGATATTAATTAAAATAATGTTGTGTAACCACAGTTTAAATGACAATGAAAATTTACCGTGAAATAGTGATTAGCTATATTTTTCTTATTGAAAACACTGAAAACAGGTACTAAGCACATATCACTACTCTATTGCTTAGGGTCGATTATAGAGCACGTTTCGTTAATTTTAAATGCAAGTCAAAAATAAATTTAAATAAATAAGTTCGATGATTTGCGTGTTGTGTCCAATATCGAGGCCAAACATTATATTCTTAGCCCTTGTCTATTGGTTATGCTTAAATTAGAATTCTAGATATGAAACATATTTTTATCTACGTATTTACATTATGATTCATAATTTATAATTCACTTATTATCTACATAAATATTTCATAAAACCCACAACTTATAAATAGTTAAAAATCAACATTGCAAAGTCAATGGCTTCTGTACATGTTATCATCGAAACGATTTCCAAATGCACAAATAATCTGTGCGTCGAGTTTTGGACTTAGGAATGATCAAGTGGCTTTTGTATCGACTACTTATGAATGCACGTCCGTGGAAAGCGTGTTTTATAGGTTTATAAGCACATTAAACATCTTCCGATTATAAGTTGGTTTTAGTCAAGAAGTGTTAGTTCTAAATTTGATCCGACCTTTGTTTTTATGTTATGCAGTATTCGCACCCAAAATGCCCAAAGTTTGTTTGTCTTAGTAGTAAATAGCATCTTTGTTGGCGGTCTAGTTCGATATTGCATTCTACATAAAGTGAAGCATGTTATTTATATATATTTTTATGTTTAAAACAATGATATTAGTTTATCTCCACAAATATCAGGGGAAAAGATTTCACCAATTGAAGTGGACATTTTGTCTCATCATGACATTGCTCAAGTTGTTGCATTTGAAGTCCCTGATGAAAATATGGTGAAGAGGTAATAAAACCAATTCTGTCACCATCTTTCCTTGTTATTGTTCATATAATTTTGTCTATACCTTGCTGACTTCGATTGGAGGATAGAAATTTTTGCTCATCTGATGTAGTGTGTGTTGGAACATCACAAACAATTAACTCAATAAAGACATATTTGTACTTTTTGCAAATGTTAAAAATCTAATTGCAATTTTTTCTAATTAAAACTAATGGCATATTTGTCTTTTTTATTAAATAAGGATCAATCGTGTACCAAAAATCAAAACACATAGGTTAATAACTTATGTGCCAAAAAATAAAGGTTAGGAACATTTGCGGCAATTTTCCTTTTCCATGAGACCTTTAACGTAACTATAGTTGTTTCCAACATTTCTACAAGTTATAATTGAGATTGAATGAGATGTACGTTTGTTGTTGTTGATTTTAGCTGTAAAATATGAGAGAAAATATATGTGGAAATAATTACTCTCGTATATTGATGTAATGTGTAGAAATAAATCTTTGTATTAATTCAATTGAATAATGATTGAATACTTATTACAAGGTAGAAGACCTTATTTATAGGGTTACAATAGTTCTAAAAAGAAAGATTGTTTAATAACCATACAATTAACTATAAAGGAAAGTAATATCATACATTAGAAAAAATATCAAATAGAATAATATCACGATCTTTTCATATCTTCAATATCCCCCCCTCAAACTCAATATGGTATTGTAGAAACCAAATTACCAAATTGAGTTTGAAACTTAATTGTAAGCATAGTACCCAATGATTGATGTAATATATCAAATCTTGATTTGCAATACTGCTCCAAAATGATGATTTTTTTTTGTCGTACGTGTCATAATCATAAGTTGATTTTTCATAGCCACCACCGCCAACGGTTGCATTGTATTCACCACCAGCAGTATTTGTATTGTAGCGGCCACCACCACCGGTTGTATAACCATAACCAGTAGTGGTATTGTAGTCGCCGCCAACAGCAGTTGTGTTGTAGCGGTCACCAGTGCCATCAATTGATTTAGAAACGAGGATTAAGCCGGGATGATCGGATTGCTGTAAAGTCATGGGATCCGATTGGGCAATCGTCGCCTTTATGGTGTTGTGCCATAATTGTTTCCATCAAATGGTTTAGAAACGAGGATGAAGCCCGGATGATCGGATTGCTGTAAAGCCATGAGATCCGATTGGGCAATCGTCTCCTCTATGGTATTTGTGCCATAATTGTTTCCATCAAGTGGTTTAGAAACGAGGATTAAGTCGGGATGATCGGATTGCTGTAGAGCCATGGGATCCGATTGGACAATCGTTGCTTCTATGATTTTTCTATCATCGTTTGTGACAGACATCGTTGCTCAGAATCGTCGCTCTAATACCATGTAAAATATGAGAGAAAATATATGTGGAGAAATAATTCTCTCTGTATATTGATGTAATGTGTAGAGAAATAAATCTTTGTATTGATTCAATTGAATAATGATTGAATACTTATTACAAGGTAGAAGACCTTATTTATAGGGTTACAATAGTTCTAAAAAGAAAGATTGTTTAATAACCATACAATCAACTATAAAGGAAAGTAATATCATACATTAGAAAAAATATCAAATAGAATAATATCACGATCTTTTCATATCTTCAATACTAGCAATAAAATTCAATAGCCTTTTTCTGTGATTCTACGTCACTGGCTTTTCTATCAGGTTATCTGTAGAAATGCCTCAATAAAAAATTACATACCGTATTTTTCCACTAATTAAATTATCAACCGTATTTTTCGATTTTTAATAAATTTTCCATACTCGACCTAATTTCCATTAAACAAAAAAAGTAAAACAAGAAGAAAATTTTCCATTCCACTAAAAACAAATTTCATAATTCTTAAAACATTTATATTAGTATTCTTCTCTTACTTAAATTTTACGTAGTTGTCTTGAACAAAGTAAGCGTCGCCTATACTAAATATACAACCGTTGATGTTAGTGTGGTTGTAGAGCTACAATTAGATACAATTAAAGCAGAAATGCATGTGATTCCGACTCGTCTAATTGAATTTAGCATATCAATATACTCCACTAAAACCCATAAATGGTTAAAGACCATAAGTGTTTCTTGGTTTTGAAACGTGTGTTTTGTGTAGAGTTGTATCATATAGAATATCTTCTTCTCCTCTTTTCATTTCTCAAATTATCCCAACAAATTTATAAAAGCAACTGGACTAGATTTGAACTGAATTTCCAAAAACCAAAAACAAAAATGTTTTTATTGAAATTAAAATTAGATTTTAACACATGAAAAACTTTGAGGGTTAGCGAACAATCCACGTGTATAAATCATATTAATATAGAAGTTAGAAAGTGAGTGAAATCGAACTGATTCAATCACTTTATATTTTTTTACATTAACTCATCATGAGGTGTAATATTTTTCAAACAATGTGATCTCAATAATACCGAAATCCATTAAAAGAAAAATTCAATACTAGACTGAATTATCCACATTGAAGAAAAGCCCACATTATGGAAACTTAGGAGTGAAAATATCGAGGCTTCTGATAATAAGTAAGTTAGAGAGGTCTAATGTTGGATTGAGTTAGATTTTATTTTGTTTTAATCACTCGATTAAAAATTATGAAGTGACTTAAAATATATAAATTAATTTGTGATCGATAGATAACTAGAGAGGGTAAATTCAACCAATGGCCATCAAACTTTAACCCAGTTACTATTTAACCACTCAATTTTTAAAGGTATCTCAATGTCCACTATTCTTTCGATTATCTTACCCATTAACCACCCAATGTCTAACAATATTTAATTATTAATGAAGCGTCCTACGTGACAAGTGAAAATATGACTTGGCATGTTGACATTGATAAGTACAATTTTGTACTTATATCGCTCTCAAAAATAGACAATTATAAGTTCTTTTAGTTGTTTTCGGTTTAATTGCATGTTGTTTTCTTGTCAATTTAGGAAATAATCAAAGTCAAGTATCAATTGGATGAAAAAAGAGCAAAATGAAGACAATGGGACCTAATTGCTAAGGAATGAAACTTGAGGGCTTGATGTGCAAATACCAAGGCGAAATTCCAATTCAACACAAGAACTACCATGCGATCGCAAGGAAGTATCTAGGTGCGATCGCAAGGCACTAGAAAAATAATGAGAATGTAAATCGATGAACCATGCGATCGCGACCATCACTACCATGCGATCGCATAGCATAAGCGCGACACCATTTGTGCGAAACACGATTCTATTAGAATTCTACCGGTCAAATAACTTCAACAACCAAACACACGTCTTGGAGTCTTTTGAGCATTATAAAAGGCGGATGATAGCCATAACAAAAAGAGGCGAATTTTGGAAACAAGATAGAAGAGGAGAATCGAAGATCAAAGCACGTGATTGAAGATTCTTGACTGAGTCACGGGTTGTATTTATTTCTTCTTCTTTTCTTTCGTCGGATCATGATGAAGTCAATTATTGTCATAATTGACGAAATCATGTCCGACTAATTACTTTTTCTAGGATGAGCGATGAAACCTCATGATTTTTAATTAATTAGAAGTTTTTACATTTTTAGTAATTAATTGCTTTTGGGTTGATTATTCTTTATGCAATTTTTCTATTATTTTAATGCTGATCACCATTAGAATATATTGTGATCTATATTGAAGTCGAGAGATTCAATATAGATTAAGCAAGTGGTATTGAATAACATAGGGTCCAATAATAGATAGAGATTCTTATTATGCTTTATGAAATCTATTTAGGTGTTCTTGAGATTTTAATGCATGTGTTTATGTTTGAAGCTTAATTAGAGATAATGAAGTTCGCATAACATATAGAATTGATTGACCATCGAGAGAGGCTTTCGATTAATTTAGGAACACTGATTTTCAATCTATGGTAATTATAAGCTAAAAGCAGTTAAGCGGATGTTTGATTAAGGAAAGTGTTGGTGGATTCGCAAATCCTAGAGTTAGTAGATCTTGAATTCGTTCTTACCTTTTAAAGTTACTTATTGTTATTTTTAGTTTTAATTAAAATAGTATAGAATCACAAAAACCAATTTGAATCTATGTTTTCATATTGTTAGAAATTAGGTTATAAATTAATAGGTTAAATTGATGCTCTAGTCATAAATGGGTTCGACACTTCATTCATCACTTTATTACTTGTAAGCGATCCGTCCACTTTCATGGATTTAAATCGCTATGAGACATCATTAATTACGACTTAGCCATTAAAAAAGCATGCCAAACACTTCCTCAAATCATTCATTTTAAATCATTCAGATTGAAGGAAGGAAATGATTTTCTCTCGATGAAGGGCTCAATTGAAGTCGTGTTTCAAATGAATGATTTAAGGGAGTGTTTGACGTGCGTTTTTAATGACTGTGTCAGAATTAAGATATCAACACGCCATGTCATATTTTCACTTGCCACGTAGGACGTCCTATTAATAATTAAACATTGTTAGACATTGAGTGATTAATGGGTAAGATAATAAAAAAAAGAGTGGGCGTTGAGATACGCTTTCAAAATTGGGTGATTCTTTAAAGTTTGATGGCTAATGGTTATATTTACCCGAACTAAGAGATGGGAAGATGTATTGAACTGTCAATACCTCATGCTCCACATGTCCTATTTGAAAATGATGACTGTGTTTAGGACCTCGTGCTCCACATGTCCTATCACTTTCAAGCATTTTGAAGATTATCTTTTAAAAACTTAATTGAAGAATTAAAATAATTTATTGGACTGATCAAAGACCATACTCGATGTGTCTTACACCTCAACCATCAACACACGAATTGAACAAGCCCGAGGTCCATTCTCTGGGTAACTCAACAGGACAACAACAGTCAAGTGGCGAGTGAAACAAAACACTCACAATCATAATTCATAATTCATGCATTTGGAAGTTTTTGACCATTGATTGAGTTTTCTTGTCAAATCTCCACCGTCAATATGGGGTACCAATCCCATCGTCACTTCCCCTAACTGCAAGAAAATGGGAAGTGGAAATATCATACAGTATAATTTATTGTGTCTTTCTATCAATGTTCAGAAAAACCTGAATGGCCATCGATTTCCGAAAAATGCAATGGTCGAGGTGAAAAGGTTGAACCGGATCGAACCGAGGTCGAACTGTTTTCATTAAAAAAATTAAAAATTAATCTAAAACTTTCACAAAACTTCTAAAAATAAGTTATTTGTAAATAAATCAATATTTGTAGACAAAATTACTCACAAAACTTGGCTTTAAGTAGAGTTTTATAAGTTTTAATTAAAAATCGAAACAATAAAAAAAAAATCCAGTTTTTTGAAACCGGTAAAAAAAACCGGTTTCGATCCGATTTTTGGATACACGGTTAAAGTAGAAAATCGAACCGGTTTCTGACCAGGTTCCTAGTTTTTTCGATTGAGCCAAAGCCGATCGATCAATTTTCTAAACACTGCTTTCTATTCACATTAGTCTACAAATAGGCTCTCTATTTCAATAGGCCTAACCACTTAAATTCATATTAATTACTCTCCCCATTTATCATCACCATGGCTTCGTATCAAGGTTTGAAGAGTTTGGGGATTTTTGTCCTTGCTCTAGCCTTTTGCATGCAAGCCACACAAGGTCAATGATTTTCTTGTTTCAAGAATTACAACACACATTTACTTTTTACTTTTTGGGAGTAACATAAGATACAATAACTATTTGGAAAAAAAAGAAGAAGAAGGACATTTGTATGATAATCAAAGGGTTTCTAGTATAAAATAATAAATTGCATCATTGGTTCCTAAGTTATTGCTCAAGTAACAAATCAATCCCGTGAGCTTTGATTATAATTACACTATGAGTCCAATATCAAAACCATTCAAATCTTTTTTAAATTATCGACCTTTAACGATGATATTTCTCAACATACACCATCACGATTTTTTGCATTGCGTATTATTCTTTCTAGTCGATTGATTGATTGATGATAATTTATAATTGTATTGTATTTGTTCTATTTTGATAAATGATATTATAGTAAAAATATCTTGCAAAATTTGAAAAAAGAGTCATGTGCCTTCACAATATCATCTTCCAAAGAAGTTAACCTTTGCGTCTTTGGAGAAGCACGCGATACGTAGCGGGCAATGAAATATATTCATGCCGAACATTAGAAATTAAGGTGGAAAAACTCACACTACAAGAAATGTTGCCTATAGCGATGACACATTAGAAATTAAGGCGAAAAACTCACACTACAAGAAATGTTATCTATATAGACGACTTTTGTCGTCGCTATAGGTCGAAAAGTCGTTGCTATAATGTTACACACTACAAGAAAATGTGTCTATAGTGGTGACACCAATTGCGACGACAACAAGTCGTCTCTATTGGTACTGTACAATAGAGACGACAAAGAAATGTCGTCGCTAAAAGTTCAAAAATTATAGCAACGACAAATGTTGTCGCTATATGTAACGCATCGTCTCTATTACTTGTAATTTATAACGACGTCTTTTCATGTCGTCGTTAATTACTTTCGAATATGGCGGGAACAATTTGCAACATTTTGTTGCCCCAATAGTGACGATATATGTCGTCGCAATAGATATGTGAATGATGTTGTCAGTCACGTGAATCATAATTTTTCTCGTAAAATGTGATGTGATATATAACGACGACATCTGTCGTCGCAATATACGTATTGATGATTTTGATTGGCACGCGAGTTATTAATTTCTTCGTAATATGAAATGAACTCTGTAGCGACGACTTATTAATCTATAACGACGACATATGTCATCGCTATAAATTCTTCTTTTTCTTCTCTCCATCCCCGCATTTCTGTATTGTATCTCTGCAAAAATATTTTTTCTTCTCTCCATCAGCATAAATATTTGCAATTCTGTTGTTTTCTTTCATAATCATCTTCTTCACATTTCATTTCTTCTCCATTTATTATCCTTGCTGTATTTGTGAAAATATAGTATTTTTCAAGTATGGATATTGATAAAACTTGGACAACAATTAGAAATCGTACAAAATCTGTAGATTTTCAGAACGATTTGCAAGTATTTATAAACATGGCGAGGCCATACGTAAATGACAGGGAAGGATTAAATGTCCGTGCAAAAAATATTTAAACAGTCTCACACATCTATTGAAAATTGTCGAGGCTCACATATTTCGTAATGGTTTTACGGAGAGTTATGTCACATGGATATATCATGGCTAGACTGATGTTCATACTATGAATGTGTATAGACAGAATGAGCGAGCTGGTGTGGAGGATGAGATGATGGATGTCATGGACGACGTAGTTGGTGATGAACATGCTGGTACAAGCACCGATGGTTACTATGACGAATTGTTTGAGGCTCTGCATTCAGAACTACCCAGGAGTTTCATCATTTTCGTCCCTAAATTTTTTAGTCAAGTTGATGCATATTAAGGTTGTGAACAAATGGACAAACAAGTCTGCATCGATGATCTTTTGAAATTGCTAAAGTTAGATTTCCCAAACATAAATCTGGTTGACTCCACTCTGAAGCTAAGAAGATGATGGCGAAGCTTAGTTTGGGTTACAAATCTATTCACTTTGCAAAAAGCGACCGCAGCATTGTTTTGGAGTGAATATGTTGATGGACAAACTTGTTCGATTTGTCGAGAATAGTCGTTGGGTGCACACTTATGGGAAAGTGAGCAGGAAGAATGTTCCGCATAAGGTGTTACGCTATTTTCCTTGGCCTCCAGACTAAAATGTGTGTTCGCGACGAAGGATACTGTAAAACTCATGCAGTGGCACAGTATAGGAAGGTCTAGGGACGATAATAAAATGCAGCATCTT
Organism: Forsythia suspensa; assembly: GCA_023638005.1. Taxonomy (NCBI): domain Eukaryota; kingdom Viridiplantae; phylum Streptophyta; class Magnoliopsida; order Lamiales; family Oleaceae; genus Forsythia; species Forsythia suspensa. The sequence continues at coordinate 21,273 of JALRMA010000373.1, forward strand.
GTTGACGGAAAGGCATGGCGAGATTTTGACATGAAACATCCGCGTTCATAAGTGAGATCGGGAATGTCGAGGTTAGGTTTGGCCTTGCAGACGGATTCAATCCATTCGGTGACATGAGTCGATGTACAACATGTGGCCAGTAGTTGTAACAGTTTACAACTTGCCACCTTGGTTATGCATGAAACCCGAATACCTCATTCTTACTCTGTTGATACCTAGTCCTAAAGCACAGGGTAGGGACATTGATGTATTTTCACGACCATTAGTGGACGAGTCGAAGGAGTTGTGGGCCGATGAGATTGACACACGTGACGCTGGAACCAATAACAGGTCAATATTCATACTGTGTGCAGCATTGTTGTGGGCTGTTAAAGATTTTTCGGTGAGAAGTAGTTTGTCGAGTTGGGTGGTCGGTACATGGCATGTCCCACGTGCAGCGAGGATACTCCTTCAATCCGTGTGATAAGTAAGACAACTTATGTGGGTCACCGTCGGTTCCTACTAGAGGTGTCAAGATGGGTGGGCCGACCGAACCCAGCATCGCCCACCCGCCTCGACCGAACCACGGCCGGCCGTGAACTAGGCGGGTTGTTCACGGCCGAGAAGGCCAACCGCGGGCCGTTTCACAGCCGAAGAGTCCAACCATGGCGGGCGGCCCGTGAACCACTTTGATTTTTAAAAAAATGGGCAAAAAATTCAAACTTTCATATTTGAAATGATATTTAAAAAATAATAAAAACAAATGGCGAAGAAAGTCGTTTAAAGTGAAAGATGTATTGAGATGCATTCACGTTTTAGTCTTTAAATATATAAATAAAAATAGAAATTGAATTAAAAATTAACAAATGTGAATTTATCATTGTTATTTATTTTTATTTAGTAATTTAACACATTTTTGTTATATATGTAAACATTTTTTTTTTTTGAATTACAATAAGTAACTAAATTTTTTAGTAATTTTAAAAAATTAATTTTTATTCTCTGGTCGAACCGGATCAAACCGCAGCCCATATGGGCTCGACCCGTATGGGCCAATGGGTGGTAGGGCTTTTGAAAAAAATTTCGTGGTGGGCGACCCGCCCGCAACTCGCGATGGTGCGGGCTTTTTCGAACGTGGCCGTTACCGGGCCTCATCGAGGCGGGCGGGTGATTGACACCTCTAGTTCCTGCCATCCAGATATCATTTTTGGAGTAATTTAGACTTCGATGGGAGGACAGAGAGGCGACCACCTCCGCGTCGATTAACGCCTACAGACATTTTAGCACAGTTAAGTCGTGTCGGACATAGAAGTCCAAGAAACTACCCTAACTACGGAGTGCTACAATTCGGATAAGTGATGACAAGATGAATTGGATAAAAAAGAGTATTTTCTATGAGTTACCGTATTGGACTTCTACAAAGCTCAAACATAACATCGATGTCATGTACGTGGAGAAGAATGTTTGTGATAGCTTGTTCGGCACAATTATGGACGATCCATTCAAATCAAATGACACTGTCAATACGAGGTGCGATCTGTGCAATTAGAGATCAAAAGGGAATTGCACTTGTATCAGAACGGAAATATGTGTATGAAGCATGCCGCATGTTACACCATGTCGTCTGCAAATCGTAAGAAGTTTTTTAAATTTATCCAAAATTTATCCGATCGGTTGAGTTTCCAGATGGCTTCGCTTCTAATCTTTGAAAGAATATTGCTTCTAATGATAGCCATATTATCGGGTTGAAGTCACATGATTGCCATTTTATCATGCAACGGTTATTGCCAGTCAGATATCGGGTGTTCTTGAATAAAACTATTTTCACAGCAATTATTGAACAGTGCACGTTCTTCAAGCAGCTTTGTGCAAGAAAACTAAAGGTTAGCGACATGATGACTTCCCACGATCACCTGGTACTCATTCTCTGTAAGTTGGAATGGATCTTTCCTTGAGCCCTCTTCAACATCATGATTCACCTCGTAATGCATTTGCCAGAAGAGGCAATCTTTGGAGGTCCGGTGCACATGAGATAGATGTATCCATTCGAGCGATACCTGAAGTAATTGAAGGGCTACATCAGAAATCGAGCTCACCGAGGGATCAATAGCTAAAGGGTATGTTGTAGACAAGGCATTGACTTTTTGTTCGAGGTACTTCGAGGACATAGGAACAAGGTTCAACCGACCGGATAAAAATGAGGATGCTAGTGTTCATGAGACACAACTTTGCTTTTTTCGATCATGATGTCGCCCACTTGGAAAGAAGTCACCAACGACGTTTTCTACTCATGTTTGAAATCAAGCAATTTTTTACGTCATGAACAATTGTTATGAAGTTGAGCCATTCTTACCGTAAGACGACGTTTTGAAATATTCTCATTTATCTCGAATAAACTTTGTCATGTGAAACAAACTAATGAACTTTGATCTTCTATGCTTTGTACAGGGAACATAGGCAGTAGCTACTGAACAATGGCTGTCCAAACATCGAACTAGTGCACAGTAAAGACTTTCACAGTTGGTTCTACAAGAAGGTAAACGAATGATGACTGAATAAATTTCAAAGTTTTCTACATTCTTTATTTCAATAACTAAGAATAATCCTCGTCATGCAGGTATATGCGATGCGCCAAAGCTACAACCATCAAGTTTCTCATGAGTTGTTTTTGTTGGCCAATGGATGTTATCAGTAGGTTATGTCATACACGGCTTGTGTTGTAAAAGGAGTTCATTTTTTGACATATGATCGTGATATTCGAAGAAAAACTCAGAACAGTGGTGTGTCCGTCCCAAGGACTGGGGATGAGGTTTATTACGGGTAGCTGTAAGAGATACTAGAGCTACGAGATGGACCTAAACTTTCAATTTTTCTGTTCCAATGCAAGTGGTTTAGGTGTGATGAAAAACGGATGGTAACTGAGAATAACATTACCAGTATTGACATCAGTGCAGAGGCATTCAAGGATGATCAGTTCATACTTGCTAGACAAACACAACAAGTGTTTTACATTGAAGATCCGTATCGTGGTCCAAACTGGTGAGTAGTACAAATTGTCCATCACATGAGTATGTGGGACATGGTGGGATCTAATATCACAAAGATTGACCTGCTCCACAATAACTACTTTTTCAGTTTATCTTTAATCGTTGATTTTGGCAACATAGAACACGTATCCTTACAACGAGATGATGGTGAAGCTGATGAGATAGAATCATCAGTTATCAAGAGAGCCTCGTCTGATACTGCAGGAGAAATTTCGTTTATCAACAACGATGATGTGGAAGACGATACAAATGCAGAATACGAGGATGACGAAACATCGAGTGAAATCAATGAGGACGACAGTGACGATGATGATGATCAATCGTATCATGATAGTGAATCAGATGGAATATTTTCACCGCGTCACGGAGTGTAGTTAACTATCATAAAGTGCTTAATTTATTTATAAATTATTTAGTTAACTATGAGTTGTTCATTAAAGTATAATTATTTTTAATATTTCATTTATTAACTATGAGTTGTTCATTATTATAATTGTACATTAAATTTTAAATAATTTATTAATTATACAATTACATTTTTTAAACATTTAATATATTAAATTAAATATGAAAAATGCCCTAGAAAGAGAAATATTTTAAGACTATTTTTTAGAATCTAAAAAATGTACAATATTTTTTGTATCACTGAATATGTTAATTTATACTTTAATATTTTAATTATTAACAATTAAAAAATAAAAAATTTGATAATATTAAAAATTAATAATATGATTGCCTTAAAAATTTGATAATAGTAAAAATTAATAATATGAACAAATCTTTTTATAATTAGATATGTAATTTAATTAACTTAGTGTATTGCGAATAGCGACGACAAATGTCGTCGCTATATTCATGAAAATTGGGCGCCACATTTTAGGCGCGTATTCTGAAAAGCTGAAAAAAAATGTTGTTGTTATTGTTCAATAGCGATGACAAATGTCGTCGCTATATAGTCATGCCCTTTATTTCACGCAGAACCTTATTCTTTCCCATTTTGGTTGTTATTCTTCTTCCTCCCATTTGTTCTTCTTGTTCACACCGCTTGTCTCCACCGCCCGCCAAAGTGAAAGGAGGTTCTTTGCCAATTCTTCCATGACCAAAGCAATAAGTTTTATCATCCTCTTTTATTTTTGGGTTTCGATTTTCTTCACGAAAGATTCTTGAAATTTCAGATTTTTGATTTTGATTTTGAACTCGGTTCATTTCCGTGAACAAGATAAAAGTCGATTTTGCATCATTTCTCGTTAACAAGATAAAAGGCGATTTTGCATCATTTTCTTTTTTACCGATTTCATTTTCTGTTGGTTGAGTATTGGATGATGGTGGGTTGTTTATTTAATATTTTGCCGAATTCATCTTCATTTTGAGTTTTTATTTTTATTTTTATTTTTCATTTTGTAGTTCATATTCACGATGTTGATAAATTATATATGTTGTGAATTGTATATCATTTTGACAATGTTGATAAAATTAGTTGTGAATTGGAGTTCATATTCATGATGATCATTTTGTGATGTAATTAGTTGTGCATTGGAGTTCATCAATTTGGGACTTATTCTACATTAAAATAGGTTTATGGACCTATTTGATATAAATTAAAAGTTCAAAGACTTATTTGAAATAAATTAAAAGTTTAGGAACCTATTCATAAAAAAAAATTAAAACTTATTAGAAATTATGAAAAATTAAAGTTCAGGGACCTATTTGAAATAAATTCAATGTGTAGGGACCTATTTGAAATAAATTAAAATTTATGGACGTAATCATAAACAAATTACAACTTAATAGAAATTATGAAATAAATTCAAAGTTTATGGACCTATTTGAAATATTCTAAAAGTTTATGGACCTATTCATTAACAAATCAAAACTTATTAGAAATTACGAAAAAATTCAATGTTTATAGACCTATTTGAAATAAATTAAAAGTTTAAGGACCAATTCAACAACTTAAAAATTATTGGAAATTACAAAAATTTCAAAGTTCGAGGGACCTATTTGAAATAAATTTAAAGTTTAGAGACCAATTCATCAACAAATTAAAATTTATTAGAAATTACGAAACAATTCAAAGTTTAAGGACCTATTTGAAATAAATTCAAAGTTGAGGGACCTATTCATGAACACATTAAAACTTATTACGAATTTAACATAAATTCAAAGTGTACGGACTTATTAAAATAAAAAAGTTTAGGGACCGATTCATCATCCAAAGTTTATGGATTGTTTATATTTCAACTAAGTTAGGGACCAATTAAGCAAAGATAGGGACCTATTCTACACTAATTGATGTTCACAATTATTTCATGTGTTAGTATGGCTGACGTGATGTCGCACGGAGGTGATGGTGCAGAGAATCCTCCATGGCTAGCCTACCTGGCTACCGATTCGACCTGACTGAGTCTCGCTAATAATTTTCGTTCAAATCAATTTTTTTTGCATTTTATAAATATTGTTGAATTTCGTATGATATATATGGTTCGTATTTGTTCTATTTCAGCGCCTCGCCAAAGCGACGGGGTATCTCTCGATGCATTAACTTTGAGAAGGTTTAGCAGGCTAACGGGAAGATGCCACTTCCCATCGCGTTCGACAATGTCGAATGCACAATGCAACCGATCGGGAATAACACGAAGTACTTCACGCGCTTGGTTGGGAACCAAGTGAGATTCACCGTGCCTCCGTGCTACCCTTCATGGACAGAGGTTCTAGAGGAACAATGACGCAGTTACGTAGCATCATCGAGGTATTAACTTACATTAGTTTTGTTATTAGCACAGTTAATAAATAATTGTTCCATGTAATATATATTAACGTAATTTTTTCAATTCTTGCAGAGCTACTTCGATTTGCGGGACGATCGGTCGCCCGACGAGTACACGGACGTGTCTCGTCGTAGAGATCGTCTCGGCGGCCGATCGTTATTGCGATTACAAACTCAAGGCGTATAATCACTTAAAAGCTCATGGACCCACCGACCATACGGCGAGATGTCTGCTGAGGACTGGCAGAAGTGCATTAACTTCTTCATCGATCCTACTACGTGGTATGTATTGTTTATTTATTTTTTACGTTTTTTTAATATTTTTTTAACTATTAAGTTTTCTGCTAATCAATTATTTTTTATACCTTCATGAATGGTCCTCGAAAAATAAAGTCAATCGAGGTAAGGCTAAATACCCGAGCGTGCAGGGTCGAGGAGCTTCTCTGTCGCGTGTTACGATGAGGTACAACTAAATTTTTCAATATTATTATATAAATCTTCACAACATTACGTAACAATATCTACTAACTACATTTCACGTTTAAATTGTTGTAGCGGAACCCCAGACCCAGCAATGGCGGGGGATTATTGAGTCGTTCCGGAAGTTTCACACCATCCGGGATGGCAATTGGGTGAACCCGCAGGCGGTTGGTGACTATGTGAGGACTTTTAAATGATGTTAATTTAATTTTATCGACATGATATTATTATTTATTATTTTTTTTACTAAACAGGATAAACTTGTTGTGTTGAGGGAGACTCAACAAATACGGTGGCCTCCATGTGGCGCGTCATTAGAAGAGCATGCTATTGCAAAGGAGGTTCTCGAAAAACGACGAGATCACGTCCGTAGGGTTGGACGGGTTCCGAAGGGCACCTCTCCCTCCCTAGATTCGACTGTTGCATTGAAGGCCCCACAAAGAACTTTTCATCAGTTCTTTGGAGACCCCAGAATGACGATCCTCAGTTTGCCATGTACGAGGCTCAACTATGCCGAATGCAGTGGAAAATTGAGCTTCTGAAAATAGTATACCGATGGTTGTGCCTAAGGAAGACAAGGATTTGGGGGATCTGTAGATTTTTAGAATTTTTTATACATTATTTAAAATATTTGAAATTTTTTTTTTTTAAAATCTTTAAAAAAAATTCAAAATGTTTATAGCGGCGACATTGTCATCGCTGTAATAAAACAAATCATTTAGTATTAGCGCCGACATAGTAGTGCGTATATGTCCTACTAATATAGAGATAAAGTGTCGTCGCTAATAATTGTTGTATATAAAAGATAATAGCGATTTAATTTTACGTCGCTACTATTTCAGATAACAACGACGATTTTGGCGGCGACATTGTCGTCCCTTTTTATCTATTTTCAAGATATAGACCACGACAATATTGTGACAAATTTGTAGTCGCTATTAATCAAGAGACACTACACTATTGCGGCGACATTCAGCGACGACTTTGTTGTCTCTATATATGTAAAAGGACAACAATGGATCCTTTAGCGACAACTTTTGTCGCCGCTATTGACCTCATTTCTTATAGTGACAATGACGAGTTTGTTGCGACGATATTTAGTCGCTATATGAGTCAAATTTTTAAGAATTAAAAAAATTAAATTTATATACTTGGTGAACCCTTGACCCGACTTGTCAATTACTGAGGTTGAAATCCGACCCACCAAAGGCCCGACCCGATCCACTAAGCTTTGTCAAGCATTTTATTTTAGAATAAATGTATTGTGATTTGAACCCTTAACCTAAGGATTGTGAAGTTAAAACCAAACCATTAGAGAAAAATGAATTCTTGTAATTATATTTGTTTTTATAATATATATTAGTTCAATGAGCAATATTTTCTATAATTGCTTATAAAGTAAAAAAATAAATATTAGTGAAAAATCAAATTCCACGCCTAAGATTTCAAAAAAAAAAAAAAAAAAAAAAAAAACCTCATCTATAGTTAAATAAAAAAAGCAGCAAAGCTTCCCGCCATCTTCTAAAACAAAAGCGACGACTAACTTGATTTATAGAGACGACAAATATCGTCGCTATATGTCTCCCTATACTATAGCAACGACATGAGTTTTTTGTCACTTTATACACTATTGTATAGCGATGACAAAATAGTCGCTGCTATTTCTTATAGTGTCGAGGACTGGATTGAAACTGATGAATGCAATAAGGCCTGTGGCCTCGATAGGAATATGCTGGGAATTTCATCAGACTCTCTTTAGTCTCTTTTGGACTGTCATTTTACCCAAAAGCTCTGCTCAACACAATGCTATGGTGGCTGCCCCAACATTGTTGATCTCTACTTCAATCTTGCTGCTGGTGAAGGTAAAGTACAACTGCACAAGCAATACCAAGAGTACAAACTTGCTATTAATTATCATAGATTGACATGCAGAACAAGTTGATAGGATCTCTTTTTACGTCCCCATACCATATGTCCCTTGCATGGCGACATGGAGACCAAAAAAGAAAAAGTAGGGTTTCTCTTGCTTTTAGCATAGTAGGCCATTAGTGGTAGATTCACTCGATAGGCTATTAATTTAGTGGTAGACGACTGCTTCTTGCTTTAAGCAGAAGTGATCAACAAAGAGCGTACGCCTTGGTTCTTCACTTGTGCCAATATTTATTTTCACCAGCTCGTCGACTATTGATTGACCACCGCCTTCTAATTTTGGAGAGTACACTGAATTTCTATTAGTTCAAGAGATTTAGGATATTTTTCCAAGTAGCTGTCTTCTTGAATTTCTACCATGCGTACGCTTACAACTTGATAACCCAAAGTCCTAAACTGCGAGTTTCTTATTTGAATTCTCTATTATGATGCAAGAGCCATTTTTGTTCTAGGGTTAACATGTATTCAAATGTTTTTTCTCACCAAAATTAAGTGCCACCAACCAGACGTAGTAGAATATGAATCAAATAAAGTCATCAATTGACATATGGTGATGGTTGGATTAGAATAAAAAAAAAAAATCTTGAGAGAGACTAAACTAGTGAGATGAAATGAAATAGTATTTAATAAAAATTCTTAAAGATGTTTTCAAATTTAATAACTCGAAGTTATAATTTTAATTTAATGGTCGAAGATTTTTCACTCTTCATTTTTAACCTTTTGATCACACTTTGTGACAATTCAAACGATTTTACGGGGATAGGTAAGAAATAGATTTTCCAAATCAACTATTTGACTCTGAGAAGAAAAACAAAAACTACAAAACAAAAATAACATATATATAATGCCTAAGGTGTTGCGTTAATTGAGGCAATCAAGTAGAGGGTATAGAGGTGGATGGGTCAACCATTTATTGAGGGTCTACTTGACATTTTCGCTATAGAAAGATGTCGTTTTGACAAAAAAATATTTTAAACAATTAATGCATCTTTTCATATTATTTTTTTCTTTTGTGAAAATAAATATTATTTCTAACATTCTTAACCTTTATGAATTATTTGGTAGGTGTATATCTTCCCAAATTATGTGAAGCAAATAGAGGAAATGCACAACGAGAAACGATGAAATGAAAAGGTGCGGATATGTAGCACTTTGGATCCCGAATCGGGTGTCAAGAACGTCATAAACTTCCATATTCCCCAGCAACCTCTCCTTACTCAGCAATGGCTCCTAACTGATACACTTAGTGTTGGAAATGGTTTAATCTAAATGAAATGGGTCAACTTTAGGCTCTAATTTGAGTGGGACTCGTACTCTGAAATTAATAGGATCAAGCTTATTCACGTTCTACTTCGCGAAGTAATTAATGCGATATATTTATTTATCAAAGCCTATTTAAAATTGAATGAAACACTTGATTTCAAAGTTATCCACTTGAATCTTTAAATAAGTGAAGAATTTGATTTAATGGAAAATCGTTGAACTATCCCACGTAGGAAAGTTTGAAAACTTTTGTTTGGTTTATATGGTGGAAGTTTGGCAATTAGGTTTGTGTCCTAAGAGGTCCCACTATTCTTTTTGGAAGGGGGAGACCTATATCCTATTGGGTTCGATCCTATGCTCGCGCGCGCTACTGATCGGCTAGCTTGGCATGGTTACGGGTTCGCTGCCACCATCCATCCAAGGCTTGGCACGGTCACGGGTTAGTGCGGGGGTGGGTACTTGTCTTATATATATATATATGGACAATTTATTTAAATTTTAGGTCAAATTTGTAATTAATCAAATTCTAGGGTATTTAATTGTTAAATTCATTGGCTTGTGTCTTGAGTCTGAACATATATGTCTATTTGTTTGGGCTGTTTAAATTGTCAACACTGTTTAGAAAAAATTTGTAGAGTGTTTGAATGACCACAAATATATCTATAAATAGCCTGTACTGCTGCCAGAAAAGTCGGTGGGCTCAAATTATATTATATTCATGATTAGTTGAAAGAATAAACAAAAATGTTAAATAGACGACAACACAGAATTTTACAAATATTATTATGTATGATTATATTCCACCAAACAAGAAATGAAATACTAGTGAGTTTCACTTTTCACAGTGCTAGTCAAATATACATAATAATATAATATAATTATTATTTTGATTAAAAACAGAATATGATTACAAATGAACAACAGCTATAGAATAAAAAAACAATAATTTGAGAGAACACATGATGAAGCAAATGAACAACAGCTATAGAATAAAAAAACAATAATTTGAGAGAAGACGTGATGAAGCAAACTGAGGCATGTGTATTTAGAGTGTTCTTAAAACATATTCGCTTCGTTCCTCAACGTAGGTGCTTGAAGTAACCGAGCTTCTGTTCTCATGATACAATGGTGGAAGAGGTAGCAAGTTTAGTACAAAATTTCTACTTGGGCGAATTGACTGTTGGTCTGAATAAAATCATCAAGTGCTGGAAAACAAAGAAAAAGAATGACTGCAGAGTAGATTGGAATTTTCTGGACTCAAGAATGAAATAGAATCAAATTCGTGTGTCTGATTGTGAAAAATCGGACCCTATTATATAGCTCCCAAAAGACCTTTCATTTTTCATTAAACAGCCAGTTTCGTAATTAAAGACCCCCCCTCCTAATGGGCCAATTTCGATCGTGCTCGCACATGAGTTTTATGGTCCGATGTGTAAATCGGTTCGTGATTTGCACCCCTCTCAAGCGGGCGCGTACAAGAGAAAGTCTATGCCACACAATATTATACATTTGTAAATTGTGTACATTTAAATACTAGTCAACCTTTCATCATTTTTCCAATGTAAGATAACACACTTATTTCCCTTCCAACTATTTTTTCAATTCTGCTTTGAGTTTCAATTTCTCATTCACCCGAGCATCAATTTTGTCAAATAAATATATGATTTCGATGTTCTAGTGGAAGAGAACATAAATCTACTTTTATCTTCTCCAATAAAGAAACGGGTCACATACAAAATTGTGCCCAAACATGACATAACATCACTAATTTTCCAACACACACTACTAGAACCATTGAAGAAAATTGCATTAAAAAATGCACAGAAGATAACGCTGAAAGAATGAAGGCCTATGATGATGAGTTAGCCCATTTATGCAATCTAAGTTAGCTTCAACTAGAGCCCAAGTAAGCTCTAGTATTTACATACACATATAATTTAAGATTTTTTTATAGTATTTTGTTCTATTGTTCAAGTTGAATATCTAATGGATGGATATATATATGTATGTTATGGAGGGGTCAAGTTCATTCCCGCTCCCAACAAGAAGAGGTTTGCGATGTTATTCATATTATCGATCATATGGTAACCAAAAATTTAGAAAGTTTTGTTATAAATTAGATTCTTACTCTACAATAATAATGGAAGGATGAGGATTAAATTGTTGTTTTTAAAGGTTGAAAACTAAATTACTACTCGAACAAATGCTTCATCTTGGGTTAGCGGTAAATTAATTGTAAAGAGAGCTTTGATTTTTCATATATTGCTACTTACAAATTCTTACTCTACAATTATCATTGATATATAGTTACAAATTTAATTAGTCTAACACATTAAGACTCTCTCTCTCTCTCTCTCTCTCTCTCTCATCGATATTTTCACATAAATTGTGTTGTTATCCTCGAGAAGGATTGAACATCGACGAGGCTGAGGTATCGAGGTTTTGCAATAAAAATTTTGCAGCATTCAAGGTTCCAAAGAGGTTTTTCATCACAGACTCCCTTCCGAAAACTGCTACTGGGAAAATCAAGTGTGACATTGTATCCGAGCACTTCCTTGCACAAATTTCTACAGCCAAAGTCCCAAAATTTGGAGAGTAAACAAGCACTGCTCTAAAATGATACATTGGATTGCATTGACTGGAGAGGAAAATAAGAGCAAAAGTTTTCCACTCGGCTAATCAGAGACTCACAGATTCCGGCACTGTCGATAAACTGGCAAGAATACCAGGGCTGTCATTTTTATAGGTAGGCAACATGTTTTCACCACCAGGTTTTCATAACAACAATGAGGTGTATACTGTATTCTAAGGCTATTAAATAAATAAAATAATACACATCTTGAAAAATAAAAAATTACTTCCTAATTTATTATTTATTAACTCTCTCTCTCTCTCTCTCTCTCTCTCTTTAATTAGATAATTTTAGAAAATAAATAAAATGAAAAGGCACGCACCTTAAATGGTCAAAATAGAGTTGACACTCACTTTTCTAGCCTTTTCCACAAGTGGGGCTTTTTTTCACGCGTAGATATTGCATTTTCTTGTGGTTTAGAGCACTAATGTATACACGGGAAAATTAACCTAATAGATTTCATTAACATTCAAAAAAAAGTAACATGTAGTTTATATGGTAAACTAAACAGAGCAGCATTCCCAAAAGCAGAGTAATTCCAATCCACACTAACTATTCAAAAGTGAAAAACAAACCATTTTATAAAAAACCCAAAAGATCCAATCCAAGCGAAAACTTCAGGCCTCCTCTTCAACATCCTCTTCATCTTCATAATCGTAGCCTTCCTCATCTGCTGTTGCTTCTTGATATTGCTGGTACTCGGAAACTAAGTCGTTCATGTTGCTCTCTGCCTCGGTAAACTCCATCTCGTCCATCCCCTCACCAGTATACCAATGCAAGAAAGCCTTTCTGCGGAACATAGCTGTGAACTGCTCACTCACCCTGCGGAACATCTCTTGAATTGAAGTTGAATTTCCGATGAAAGTAGAGGCCATCTTCAGACCAGTAGGAGGAATATCACAAACGGTAGACTTCACGTTGTTCGGGATCCATTCGACAAAGTAAGATGAGTTCTTGTTTTGTACATTAATCATTTGCTCATCAACCTCCTTGGTACTCATCTTACCACGGAACATGGCTGAGGCAGTCAAATAACGGCCATGGCGAGGATCAGCTGCACACATCATGTTCTTTGAGTCCCACATTTGTTGGGTGAGTTCAGGAACCGTGAGGGCTCGGTATTGCTGGGACCCACGAGATGTGAGTGGAGCAAACCCAACCATAAAGAAGTGAAGCCGAGGGAATGGAATTAGGTTAACGGCAAGCTTGCGAAGATCAGAGTTGAGTTGACCAGGAAGCGAAGGCAGCAAGTTACACCACTCATGGTAGCAGAAATCAGATGGTTTAGGTCTCCAACTGTTCAAGAAAAAGCATCGTGTTCATGAAAAGAAATCAATTTCTGTTGAATGTTTATCAACGACCACACACATGCACATGCCTCGTGTGACAGATTTCGAAGAATCTCAAAATTATTTCAAGAAGACACTTGACCTCCTGAAAACTTCAAATAGGAAATATGATTACGATAATTCAAATATAAATTAATTTACAGCACCCAGAAATCCAAATCTGTTCAAATAAAAATATACATTACATGTCTACAGCTGGATGGTCCAACAAATCAGTATAAAATAGCTTAATGATGTTCCAAGAAACATTAGCCAGAGGTAAAATATAAGAAAATAAGCTTAGGAATCTATTATTCTTAGACACAGAAAAACAAAACACATTCCTTGTCACAGTTCTAGTGGATACAAAGTTAACAAAACTTAAAAATGCTGTGAAAAGTTGAACAAAAACCAGAGCTCCAACAAGTAGCACGCAGATGTATTGTTACGGGTAATTTTAGTAAAAAGCAACAAACCATAACTTACAGCTTGGAGTTGTGAGTTTAAGGGTTCGGAAGCAAATGTCATAGAGTGCTTCGTTGTCTAAAACCATACACTCGTCAGCATTCTCAACAAGCTGATGGACAGATAGAGTAGCATTGTAGGGCTCAACAACGGTGTCCGACACCTTGGGGGATGGGAAAACAGAAAACGTAAGCATCATGCGATCTGGCTACTCTTCCCGGATCTTAGAAATGAGAAGAGTTCCCATTCCTGATCCCGTTCCTCCTCCCAACGAGTGGCACACTTGAAAACCTGAAAATTTTCAAATAAATACATTTTCCCAATTTAATCAAATATGAGAATCATAAACACGAGGCAAAGCAATTCCCCAAATAGTTGGGGTGGAAGTATTTAAGATAAAATATCAGATAATTATTTATTAAACCGACTGTACTCTTTAGTGTGTAAAGGCTATGCCACATGTGAAAACTCTTATAGCTAGATATCAACGAATCCTTATCCAAAACAACTACATGAGCGAAGACTGATTGAATTGGTGCCTCAAAATTAGAATTAGAAATGATTTTATGTTCAGACTTGAATTGGTTTCTCAAAGATTCTATCTCAAGGCTCAAAATCTTGCTGGTGTACAGTAATTCCAATTACTTGCATGAAAAATATACATCTGCAATTGAAATTATTAGTAACAAAAATTATAATAATTATGAAAATGAAAAAAATTAAGACACCAAATAATATCTAAATATATACAGATGTAAGAATATCATATATTTATATGAAAATGCGTAAGTACTAGATCTACTGGTAATCATACCCAAATGCCATTTCAAATATCCAAGCTAACACAAACTAATGAAAGTGAAATAGTGAAAATACTAAGATTTATAGGTCCAGAATACGGCGAATTCACAAATGTGGATATCAAATACAAATTGCACTAGGCCACTAAATTCACAGCACATGAGTTAAATTCACACTCTCAATTTCAAAGAACACAAAATTGCAAGATCTAGTCAACTCTCCATAGAGCGCTCCAAATTCTATATATTAATGCAAGAACATAATACTCGAAAAATAAAAATCAATTTCGATACCACTTGCAAAAATTAAGGTAAGGTAATGATCAATAAATTTTTTAAATAACCACAGAAATTAATACTCAAAATCACTAAGTCTACTGAAAAGGACACTCAAGACCACTTCAGAAAACTACTTATATATAGATGTATATTCAAGTTTCACATACCAAACTAATCACCGACCGTAGGGAGGTTTACTCCGCTACAGTGGTAAAAAAAAGCACTTGTTGTCCGTCACTACGTCTTCACACAAAAACCCATTAAAACAATTCGCTTTCCTCTCTCTCAATCGCGTTCTCTCGTGTGTAGTCGCGGATTTCTCTCAACCTCCCAGTTCAAATACTCTCTTAATCAATCGTCCTTCTTCTCAACACCTTAATCACCGACCGTAGCCGCAATCAATTACCGCCTCGATCAATTACCGTTTCCGCTAAAGGTATTTTCATTATTCTTGGGTATTTATTAGGAAATTATTCGTGAAGGAGGCGGCTCTGCCTCTCAGATCTACCCTCAATCGATTCTCTGTAATGGTTTTGAAGTTTGTGTAAACTTTATGTATATGTGTATGTATAATTGTATTGATGGGTGATTTTGTTGTGAATACACACGAGATCAGCCTCAAAGCTTACGAGCTATCTACTCCCATCCGCCACAAAACCCGAGGAAGGAAGAATCGAGGAAGGAAGCCACCGCTCGTTGATTCCTCAAACTCCTCTCGCCCATAAAAGGTCTCTCTTCCACGAGTTATTACATTAATTGTGTCGAATTTTAGGGTTAAGAAATAAATTTAATTTTTATTACTCACCGCAACTTGCTAGTGTAATGGAATTTAGTTTCTCTTTTGATTGTTGATTTTAGGTTGCATCTTATAGAAGAATTGAATTACATGTTGATTATGGGTTTAGAAGAATAATATTGCCCCATAAACTAAAGGAAAAATAAAGGGTCATATTGCAAAAGATATGACTAAATTTTCATACAATTTTACTCATATCTTGTCTTTGCTTGATTACGCTTTATATTTTCCCCTTAAATTGATATTTTGTCCATTGAAATTGTTGTCGAGAAACATAATTTAGTCTTGGATACTTCACTATTGAAGATATATGTATAGTTAATTTATTAGTTTTAGTATAAATGGCTTTAGTGGAACTCAAATTCTTCTTTGTTCCTTAATTCATAGGATTGCATATGATAGTCTATGGAAATGATGTATATTTAACTTGAATAACTTCAAAAGTCCAACCACGCTAAGTTTTGGAGCTAATATACAAACAAATGCGGTGCACTTTATACGGAGTGCTTAAAAGAAAAAACTGCTCTATTTCACGATCTTGGCTGCATTATTCAAGTCCACAAAACTATCATTTAATCTCTCTGTTTGGTGTGTATATTAAGGGAAAGCTTGCGTCAAGTGTGAGTAAAAGTGTTGGTGTTCTTGATCCATCGGACAAGTAGCAGCTGTCAAGCCGCTGATAAAGTTTTGTCTGTTTCTTCCAAGCTAAGCGCCCGCCTGCTCCAAGAACTATTGGTAAATTTATTTGTACTCATATTCACGCTCTTAATTGTATTCATGAAGTGTATATATTTTTCATTCGAATTTTGTCCTCTTGTCATGTGCATTATCTATTATAGAACCTTTCGAGGTTTTGCTTTTCTCCATGCTATGAACATTGTGTATTGATGATGTTTATGGACTACTAGAAAGTAATCCCAAGAAATAATATCAAACTTTATTGAAACCATATTTTTTTGGTTACATCAATGTTCAATACGTGAAATATGTATATTACCTTGATTATTCAATTTGTTATAATTTTTTAAATCATACATTTATGAAAATATTGTGTCTTTTCTTAATGTGTAATATGTTAATTATATGTGCCCATCAATTATACATGTTATCTCATCGCATTAAATTTGAATGATCTTTTCGTAAATGTAGGCTATATCATTCAAATATGGTATCTCGGTTTAATAAAGTATATTCTAAATCGTAAAAAGCCAAATGTTGGTTTAGTATTGTCTTCGTCAATTGATGGGCGTACAAGTACGAAGATGGAATTATAGTCGACATAAAAAACTCGTTGCCAACACTTAGGTATTATATGTGTTTTTATTTCTATATTTATATACCGAATATCGATATATTATATTTTATGAGTTAATTTTTTTATGAATTTTTTTTATCTCGGTAGGTCCTTCATGCAACCACTTTGGTAAGTTCTATACACGTCGTAAAAAGAGAATTTGGAACAAATATCGATGTAGTAATTCTCGCCATCAATTGATGTGTTTGCAACCAAAGGTCCTGTAAATCGCTCACGACGTTCAATTCGTCGAAGGCGTACATCGTTCAATTTTCTTGCCATGCCTCTTAATAATATTCGGATGACAACCCCATTTGGACCACTACACCGCACACGTATGAATCTGAAACGCGTGCGGACCCGTTCGCGACGCATTTTATTCTCTTCTTTGATCATTCCTATTAAAGAAAAAATGCGTTGGATCATTGCATTCTCCAAGCAATCATAATGAAAGACGACGTGCTAGACGGTGATTGATCTTCGCGACGCAGGAAAAGCACGTCTTCTTGCGAACCACGGCTGAGCAACGAGCAAATGAGCTTTCTATAGATAATGCTGGCGTCAAAAGCGATTCTATGAAGAGGCGAGACGGTGAACAACGATTAAGGCAACGAGCTTCAAATACTATTCAGTAAACAACGATCTCGTCAGCAAAGATACGATGATGAGCAGCGAGCGGATGAGCGAGCTTTAAGCGGTGATTGGTCGAAAACATGCGTGTAAGACAAACAATTGCACAAAGGGCATGTGAGCGAGTTATAGATAATCTTTCGTCGAACTTTAGTTAACGGCAAACTCGCGGTTGATCAGCGATGCATTTGCGATATCTTGAATAGTGCACATAGAAGAAGAATTACCTTTGAGGAAAATACTTTCATCGTCCTTTAACACTTATCTCTTCGCTTTCGATGTTTTCGAAAATCTATTCAACAACTTATGTGGGTTGGTTGTTACGCATGTCGTATTTCGTTTCGGGCATTAAAAGTTCGTAAATTTATGCGCATTGTTTAAGGGAGACTCGCGTGGATTGAATCCGCTTAAGTTCGATGCAGAAAATATAATGGATCCTGGTGTCGTTCAATTGAGTTGTCGCGACCGACCAATTTAGAGCAAATTCTTATTGCTAGAGCACACGCTGATGATGTCCCGTGTATCGTGTTAAAGGCCAACAATACAAATATAGTGGTAATGTGATTAACTTTGCTCAAGATGTGAATTCAATTCTTTGACGTTTTTACCGTTTAAACCTCTGCCGACTTATCTGCGATATTGATTGTGAATAGAGCGGGGCAAATGCTATTAAACAATTTCAAGCGTGCGTCGTGAGTATGTTCGACAAGCATTGGTTTGGTTAAAACAAAATCATCTTTATTATCGAGACATAACCATTGACGAGATCTCATTGGAAACATTACCGAAGATGGTGTACCGAAGATACGCCTCATGCTCATGAAGATAATGCACAACTTCAAAATGAAAATCAATCGATGGATGTTGTTGAAGATGATATAGAGGGCCTCCACGAGATTGTTAACAAAATGTTCATATTGATGAGTTTCATCTTTGTTGGGACTATTTTATAGGGCCTCAACCTAATCGACAAGCATGTATACAAAAGGCATTGCATGTAGCGAAGACGATCCCGATCATACTATTGCTCGCATGCATTTGACAAATAAAGTTATTGATGAGTTTTCCACTCAGGATATATTTCAATGGTTTTCCGGCACTTATTTCCATATGGGAATGCAGATTTTAGACAAGCTCGTCCAAGAAAGGTGAATCCTTGAGAATACTTTCGGATGTTGATGAAATATTTTGATGGACGTTTGCTAAAGATTCACGATTTCGATATTTTGCTTGGAATTCTATCTCGGTGGCGCTCTTTCTTTAGGTGATGTGTATGTAAAGAAAAATCCTTGAGATGTCGAGTTGTCTATACAAGATATTCAAGATATGGTTGCTACGGTGACACACACGACTTCTGTGGCCGTATATCGTATTATGCCAAGTCTATCCGTGGAACTCGTCTTTATTGGTATACAAGAATGAAAGAATTAAGCGCAATGGTAAAACAATTAGGAGCACCGACAATCTTTTTTACATTAAGTGCTGGTGACTTGTAAATGGCGTAATTGTATGACTGTTGGATCCTTGATTAATCTCGACTACTCATCGGATATTGATTTAAGGAAGAGGCAATGAGTTACTTAATGAGAACCCATGTAGTTTCATGGTTCTTTCAAACAAGAATTGATCTTTTCTTGAAACATTTTTTCATAAAGGAATATGACGTGATTGATTTTTGGTATCGTTTTGAATGGCAACATCTTGAAGTGGTCATGTTCATGGTTTTTATGGTTTAAAGATGCTCCGATGTTAATCTTCTAACAAGAACCGAAGAGGACAAATATAGAATTATTGAATATTTTGACCGTCTTGTTTGTCTCGAAAATCCGGATGTTGGCATGTCTATTAGATGCTTGCGAACACCGCGTGCACTTTATCTCTTGCACTGTGAAATGAATCTTGATTTGGATGATAATGATTACGCATCTTTAGTAAATTGGGTCATGCGACATTCTAAATGTGGGACATATTGTTTTGCTTTACATAAGACAACAAAGCGGATGGTGTGTCGGTTTAGATACCCTTTCGATGTTCTTACGCATTCTTCGATTGTTGAAGAGCCTCCTAATAAAGAACATGTTTCGATTCTTGGGGCATCGAAATGATCCGTTAGTATGTTCTCATAATGAAAAGTTCTTCAAACTTGGCGAGCAAACATAGATTGGTCACCGATCCTTTCTTGTTCGATCGGTGATACATTACATTGCAAATATCTTTGCAAAAGCCGAACTGCGTCGAAAACATTCACGAGATACTGCGATAAATTGTGGATGATCTTCGTCGTCCATGTCCAACAATGCGAGATCTCGCAATCAACGCGCTTATTAATTAAAAGTGTTTAGAAAGGGATATATCCGCTCAAGAAGTTTGTCACTTGCTTATGGGTTACCCTCTTACAAAGTCGTCAAGAAAGTGTGTGCTTTTGAATGTTAGTGAGAGAAGAGTATGTTGTCATCATCTCTACACGAAGCCGTGATGCAAATGGTGAAGATGTTGTAGGAGCGGATCCAAGTTTTGTGATTCGCTATATGACCCGAGTCCTTTTGAATATGAAAATTTGACACTCCTTCGGATGGAAGAAACACTATTTTAGCAAAAGCCGTTGGCACAAATCTAAAGTTGAATCTATTATGCGTATTATTCCAGAACTTGATGGCAGTGAACTTCTTGAAAATAGTGAAAATTGGGAATTATATTGTCGTCAACAAGTTTTACTTCACCACCATTACCACAGTTTAGCCGAAGCAATTGGTGAGTGTGAGACATGGACTTTACGCTATGTTGACTTAGGTTTGGCGATGAATGATTGTGTTAATATAACTGATTTAGTTGGTGAGGAATACGAGGAAACCGAAGATATAGATCTTGAATCTGAAGGGGTTCTTCTTGAAGAATGGATGCTCGCAGCATCAATGGGGCCAATGTTTGAATATGGTGAAGATGTTGAACTAGGGTTGAGAGACTTTGATACATCACATAATTGGGGAGAATGTATGAGCGCTATCCGAACATTGATATAGACAAAAAAAATTTATCCATAATCATTTGGGGGTTCTGAGATGATTGTAATAGTGAGTTAGCAAACAATATAGTTGTTGTTCCACTTACTCATTTATCATTTCAACAACGAATGGCTCATGATTTAGTATTGGCTTCTCTTCATGAACAAAAACCTATCCATTTGATAATTTACGGAGGAGCGGCACCGGAAAGTCTACACTCATAAATGCATTGATCATGCACTCTGCCTTTATTTTATTTCATTCAAATAAAGCGATTCGGATCACGGCTCCAACTGGAGTTCTTTGCATTTAATATTGGTGGTGCCACCATCCGTCATGAACTCGCCATAAGTGCGGAGAGAAAACCTTCACGACCATATATTCGTATTAGTGGTGATCAATGTGAGACGCATGCAAGAAGACTTCGAGGACACTAAATTGATTATCATTGATGAATACAATTATGTTAGGGAGAGCAATCTTTGCCAACGTTGACCTCCGTTTTCGGGACATATTTGCAACCAATGAATCATTTGGAGGAGTTTCCATTATCTTGTTGGTGATATCGTCGGTTGCCTCTGTATTTGATAGTCCTTTATATTCAAATAAAGGAAGTTATATGCAACAATGTGGTGCGCTTGCGTATTACATCTTTTGACAAATGTATTCGACTATCATACATATTTCGACAAGCGGGGAAGATCGGGCATCTTTAAGAGAAGCTTTACACCGACTTAGTGATGGTACCTCCACTATCGAGGATTGGCATATGTTCAAAACTCGAGAATTTTCAACTCTAACTATTGAAGAGATGAGCGACTTTTAGATACGCTCTTCGTTTGTTTCCTACAAAGCGGCCGCTAATGAGTATAATCGGGAAAGGTTGATTCAACTTGGAAGACCAATTGCACGAATATTTTCAAAAACAATTGTGAAACCGCTACAAAAAGTGAGTCGGATCAAGCAAAAGGTTTGGAGAAATTTCTTTGTCTATCTGTTGGAGCACGTGTTATGCTTCGTGCTAATCTTGCCACACATAATGGTCTTGTTAATGGAGCGATAGCACATTATTATGGATATTGTTTATGCGAGTTAATTGTAAGTCACCGTTTGATTCGCCTCTTGCTATTATGGTGGACTTTGATAATTAAGTGGCACTAGTTTTCGTGAGGCGACAACATAATTCCTATTCATGATAACATCAAATTGGAAGGCATCAAATGGAACCTCTTGTCGTGAACACAAATACCAATTATTTTGTGTTGGGCGATTACAATACATAAAAGTCGAGGACTAACTCTTGACAAAGCGTGGTAGATATTGGTGAAAAGGAAAGCGCTTGGTCTAACTTTTGTTGCTCTATCACGGACGAGAAGGTTACAAGATTTAACATTTAACCCAATGTTTACTTATGAAAGACTACAAAAAATTGGTAAATGTGATGGTGCGAAAGGGAGGCGACAAGAGGAGGAACGCTTGCAACATACAAATTTGTAATGACCAATTTTGACTTAGTGCGTCTACACAAATATAGAGTTTATGCATATTTTGTGATATTACGTCAAATACTCAATCTTGATATTTAATATTTGTTTTTCTCTCAGGTTGATATTTAATATTTTGTGATAGAGCGAGTTGATTGACACTCGGTGTATTCAATTTTGAACGTCGCTTAAGTTTTTCTTCGTTCCTATTATTTTTGAATTTTTATTAACATTATTTTTTGTTGTCAAATTTTGTATTTTACCATAGAAGCCTACTGATCGGATCCCACCATGATGCGGTATACTAGTTTTAAAATTATTTACTACTGCAAGACACAAACTATCTTCAAATATCCGAAAATGTTGGGAAAAAATCGAGAAAATAATTATAGAATAGTGTTAGTAAGCATATACCTTGTAGGCAATCACAATTTTCAGCCTCTTTTCTCACAACATCTAGAACCGAATCAATGAGCTCTGCTCCCTCAGTGTAATGCCCCTTCGCCCAGTTGTTTCCGGCGCCAGACTGCCCGAAAACAAAGTTATCCGGCCGGAAGATCTGCCCATACGGCCCCGATCTGACGCTGTCCATCGTTCCAGGCTCGAGGTCCATGAGGACGGCGCGTGGGACGAACCTTCCGCAACTAGCTTCAT
>JALRMA010000050.1:15000-17500 GCA_023638005.1 Forsythia suspensa
GTAAACCCTATGCTAAAGAAGAAAAAAACAGAAGTATATACCTTTAGGGTCGACATATATCTCTATCGGCTGACAAAGCAAGAAGAGTAATTGATCAAATTCGTGGATGCTCCTATGAGGAAACACTTATGATACTAGAACTCATGCCCTATAGAGCATGTTATCCCATTTTAAAATTGGTTTATTCTGCAGCAGCAAATGCTAGTTACAATATGGCTTCCAACGAAGCCAATTTAGTCATTAGTAAGGCCGAAGTTAACGAGGGTACTAGCGTGAAGAAATTCAAACCTCGAGCTCGGGACGTTAGTTATCCGAAAAGACCTACCTGTCATATAACTATTGGAGTGAAAGATATATCTTTACATGATGAATATGAATATGGACAGGTATATTCGTTAAAAAAACCTAGATGGAAAAATAAGTATACAACTATGGTATATCATGATATGTATAGTATTGGGGGAATATGGGACAAAAAATAAATCCACTCGGTTTCAGACTTGGTACAACCCAAGGTCATCATTCCCTTTGGTTTGCACAACCAAAAAATTATTCTGAGGGTTTACAAGAAGATCAAAAAATAAGAGATTTTTTCAAAAATTATGTGTAAAAAAGAATATGAGAATATCCTCCGGCGTCGAGGGAACGTATAGAAATTCAAAAAAGAATTGATTTGATCCAGGTCATAATCTTTATGGGATTTCCAAAGTTATTAATAGAAAATAGACCGCGAGGAATCGAAGAATTACAGATTAATCTAGAAAAAGAATTTAATTATGTGAACCAAAAACTTAACATTGCTATCACAAGAATTGCAAAACCTTATGGAAACCCTAATATTCTTGCAGAATTTATAGCCGGACAATTAAAGAATAGAGTTTCATTTCGAAAAGCAATGAAAAAAGCTATTGAATTAACTGAACAAGCAGATACAAAAGGAATTCAAGTACAAATTGCAGGGCGTATCGACGGAAAAGAAATTGCACGTGTCGAATGGATCAGAGAAGGTAGGGTTCCCCTACAAACCATTCGAGCTAAAATTGATTATTGTTCCTATACAGTTCGAACTATCTATGGGGTATTGGGTATCAAAATTTGGATATTTATAGACGAAGAATAAGAAACCTTTACTTGTCTTTCCTTCTATCCATTGATTGAAAAAAAGAGAAACTCGTTCATTCTTTTTCTGGTGAATCAAAACGAGCAATTCTAATTTTAATTCTATGGGTTGAATAAAAATTCAATTGCCCATTTGATATAATTGCTATGTGTGTGTGTGTCGTTCGTTGGTTTTTAGGTTAGGAGGAAAAGACCAGCCCCATAGTATGAACTAATAACCACTAATAACCAACTCATACTATCTGTATTATCTGGATCAGTCAAAGAACCAGTCAAGATATGATAAATCATATCTTTGTAGCAACTGAAATTTTTTTTTTGCATAAACTTTAATTAGAAGTTGTAAAACAAAATAAAGAAGAAAGGTGTGGATAAATGGAAGGATGAGAGAAAGAGAGAAAAAGAATATCAATGATATAGAATTCCAATATGTAAGGTCTACGAGTCATCTCATAAAAGACAGTGTAATAAAGCATCAATACTAATTGATTCATCCAGAATTAAATATTAAATGAATCGTTCTTATAGAAAAAAAAATAAAGAGCTTGGAGTCAATAAAGACTAAGAAGGTTGACTCAGGAACAAATTGGATTATGAGCTCCATTGTAGAATTCGGACCTAACCATTAAGTACGAAGCGATGGGAACGATGGAACCTGTGAATGCAAAAGATTTTATTGAAAAAATGAATCTTAATGATTCCCTAGTCGGGATGGCGAAATGAACCGTGGATCAATTCATCTATTGGGAGAAGTCACGAACGAGCCCTACAAATGAAATAGAGATTGAAAGAGTAAATATTCGCCCGCGAAAACTTTCTTTTTTTTAGTTGCTAAACTTGGATAAAGGACAAAACAAAATAAAGATTTATTAGAACGTTCTAAAAAAAAAAACTATTTTTTAGAAAAATGTTAATAATTTCAATTAAATGTTTTGAATCTTTTTATTCGTGAGGAGCTGGATGAGAAGAAACTCTCACGTCCGGTTCTGTAGTAGAGATGGAATTGTGAAACAACCATCAACTATAACCCCAAAAGAACTAGATTCCGTAAACAACATAGAGCAAGAAATGAAGGAATATCTTATCGAGGTAATCATATTTGTTTCGGTAAATATGCTCTTCAGGCACTTGAACCTGCTTGGATCACATCTAGACAAATCGAAGCAGGTCGACGAGCAATGACACGAAATGCACGCCGTGGTGGAAAAATCTGGGTTCGTATATTTCCAGACAAACCGGTTACAGTAAGACCCGCTGAAACACGTATGGGTTCGGGGAAGGGATCCCCTGAATATTGGGTAGCTGTTGTTAAACCAGGTCGAATACTATTCGAAATGGGTGGAGTAACCGAAAATATAGCTAGAAGGGCTATTTCAATAGC
>JALRMA010000050.1:37500-45000 GCA_023638005.1 Forsythia suspensa
AGATTGCCCAGTATTCCACCAATTAGTAACCCAAGATTCCACACTTTTCGTAAATGAGAGAGAAATCCACCAGGGCAAAAATACTATAGATGCAAAATACAAAAGAGGAGTGAATGCTTTCTTTTTTGCCATTTTTTCATCTGTGAATTGTTAATCAACCCACCTCATTCGTCGCCTCTATGTGATCTATCGAATATTTCTTTCACACATGAGTTCTATACAAGATATCAAACTTATGAATCTATTTTATTTGTGATTTTGTTTGAATCTAGAAAGAATACAGAAATAGACTAAGACGCCACTTCGAATTTGAATGAAGAAATAATAAAAAATATTGTTTCCAGATATCTCAATTGGTCAAATTCGAAACAAGTGTCTCCGAATGAACGAAAGAAGCACTTTAAGGAATGAATATTATTGAGATTTTGAGACGAAAGAATTCCTTTTCTATCAAAATATCCAATATTTCGAAAAAATTCCACCGATTCCCCATAGCCAGGAATAGAATAATTGAGGGAAAGATATTGTGATGATCAAAAAAAAAATGAGTGGCAAAACAAGACAGAAATTGTCCAGTTATCATTATTAAGAAAACCAACTGTTGGTTATTAAGGAATACAAAAGAAAGGATAAAAAAAAGGTTGATTGACAAAAAAGAAATAATTTACAAGATATGATTTATCTGCATCTAAAGTATCAATTCCAACAAATATTGAAAAAAAAAAAAAAAAAGAAATTTCTTTCTTTCGAAATCGTTTGATATATGAGATGAATTGAATCTATTAGTTCAATTTGTTATACTTGTTGTTGAATTGAGTTGCGTGGATTTGTATACGCATAAAAGACCACAAAAGAGTTTTCTTTTATGGTTGTTCCATATATGTCGGCTTTGGCTCGACTGAACGTTCTGACGAAACTTCAGTTAAGTTATGTTATAGAAAAAAAAAAGAGGATTCTTGCATTTTTCCCTCCTGCTGAGAAAGCATTGATTCTTCAGCCCATATTTCCATTTCTCAAAAGAGACTTCAATTGGTACGCGCAAGAAATAGGCCAATTCGGCGGGCTTTTTGTTTCATTTTCTCGTGGAGTCAAATTCTCATCAGTACGGGTCAAGGGAATGGCCCCCTGGCCTCTGATATCCATATAAAGGACACGACGAGCATAAATACCCTCTTTAACTTCTATTCTAACGGACTGAATATCTTTTATAAGGAATCGGAGGAATATGCGACGATTTTTTCCAGGAAATCCCCAACGAAAAATACACACTATCCCTTCCTTTCTATCGAATCGATCATAACCACTACCTACATTCCAGGAAATTGTGCACCATAAATAGGAACTAATAAAGAGACCCGCGATCCCGTAGAAAGACATCACGATCCCTTGTGGAAAAAAAATGATTTGCTGAGACGGAAAAAAAGATATCAAATTTCTACCAAGATAACTGGAAGTTCCAACCAATAAGAATCCTAATGAACCTAAAAAGGATAAGGGCCCAGCAGAAATTACTTAGTTTTCGAGACCCCGTTATAAGTTCTATCCATATATCTTCTGATCGCCAACTCATACTTGATCTGATTGCATTTTATTGGAATTGAAAGAATACCCCAAATGAATTTGACTTTACTTTTTTTGTTTCCGAAGTAACTCTCATCAACTAGCACTAGTTTGATGTGAACTAGCACTAGTTTGATGTGAACCTTTAGGAGTAATTCATCAAATTGGTTAGATCTAAAATAATAACATACCCTTCATATGAGCCCACTATACATATTGATATACCTATAGATCCACCGACTTTACATTTTAGCCATCCAGCATCCAGTGATCCTGATCTATTTGAAACTAGCTAGAATTCATTTACCCATAGATCATTTTCTGCAGGCATAAGAGCTTTTTCCTTTATGTTCGGCGGAAATCACATGTTAGACCATATTTTTCGAAATAGATATCTGTGTTATGCTACAAGTCTAAGTTTTGAAAAAAAAAAACCGGATGAGATTGGGTCCCATCAGATCTAAACAATCTTGTTTTTTTGAACATGAAGAAATAAAGAAGCCATTGCAATTGCCGGAAATACTAGGCCTACTAAAGGCACAAAAATAGAGGGAAAATTGAAAGTTGTCATAAAATGGGTACCTCGATTTACTATTTGTACCTACTATTATTTATTTTTTATAAAAAAAATATCTTATAATAATTATAATTAAGAATTGTAATTATTATTAATTAATTCAATTTCAAATTCTTAGTATAGAAATAAGTATCTAAGTGAGTATATAGAATAAGTCCAAGGAATGTAGAACTAAATAAATGGACTTATTCATCTTTCTACATGAAAGATATGTATGATAATTAACTTTATTATTTTTCATTTCTTTGTCTTTTGTTCTTGTCTTCGAATTTTTAATAAAGAAAGAGTTTCTTACAGATTATCGAAAGATTCGTTAGAATGCGACCCAACAGGAATTTTTAGCGACAATGGGATTTTCGGGAGATAGAGAAAGATAAAAAACTATATATCTATCTTTTCTCTATTTGATTATATACATAAGACGAAATTCATTTTATTTTATTTGCCTAATTTCACGAAAGTAAGAATTCACTCTTTTATCTTGTTGATAGAGACTTCTTAATCTTAATTAGTAATCGGGATTCTAGGTAAAAAAAAGAGTTATCCACAACTTTTGATTCTTTCTACAATTAGATCTTAGGTCACCAAAGAAAACTCCATTCTTATTTACTTTGATTCTGATAAACTAACTACTTGTTTGCTACAAATAAACTAATTGAATTTTGTGTGCTCTACTTGATTGAATTTTAATTCAAAGGAAAGAAAGCGTGGAGCTTAAATAACTCACTCAGAACGCTTTTTAAAGGATTACGTGGTACGATTAGGTCGAATAAGCCCTTCTGGAATAAATATTCAGCCGCTTGTGAACCTTCAGGTACTGTTTTATTCAATGTTTGTTCAATTACTCTTTTACCCGCAAATGCAATATAGGAATTGGGTTCGGCAATAATGATATCTCCCAACATACCAAAACTAGCTGTTACCCCACCACCAGTAGTAGGAGATGTAAGGATTGATACATAAAATAACTTTTATTTGATTGATAATCATATAAAGCAGACGATATTTTAGCCATTTGCATCAAGCTCAAACTTCCTTCTTGCATGCGTGCCCCCCCCGGAAGCGCACACTATAATAAGAGGTAGAAATTTATTGGTAGCGTACTCAATCAAACGGGTGATTTTCTCCCCGACTACGGATCCCATACTACCCCCCATAAACTGAAAATCCATAACCCCAATTGCTACGGGAATACCATTTAGTTGACCTATGCCTGTTTGAACAGCCTCAGTTAATCCTGTCTTTCTTTGATAAGAATCAATACGATCTTTATAAGGCTCCTCCTCCGAATGAAATCCAATGGGATCCAGAGAGACCATGTCTTCATCCATAGGATCCCAAGTACCGGGATCGATCGAAAGTTCGATTCTATCTGAACTACTCATTTTCAAATGATATCCACATTGTTCACAAATATTTGTTTTTTGATTTTCAAAAAATTTTTATAATTTAATCCATAACAATTTTCGCATTGAACCCACAAATGCCTGTATTTTTGAGTTACATCGAGATCATTAGACCTTTCTCTTAGAGTTAAATCACTACTCTTCGTGCGGGTTCGTATACTGGACCTCGCGCTTTCACTACTATTTGTATGTTTACCAAAAATACACCTAGAAATGTAACTGTCACTACTATCACTTACAATGGACGTATCCATATAGATTTGAGACTGAAGATAACTGTCAATACAACTATTAATGTGATTATTCCAACTATATTGAATATCATACATGTAACGATTGTAGTAGGGATCTTCACTCGTAGATCCATTATTCAGATAACTAGAATTCCGATAACTATAAAAAGAACTTTCTAGTTCACTCAGAAAAGAATGATCATTGTCAATTTTTCAAAATCTGATTTTCAATATCAAAATAGATAGAATAACTGTCTCCATTACTATCTCTAACTAAAAAAGTATCATCAGAGATGAAATTCCGAATGTCTTTGATGCCGAATAAATGATCGACGTTACTGTAACTAGAATTGTCACGACCCCTCCAACTATGAATGTTTTTAGCTTTTCTATTCGGATCTTCACTTTTACTAGTATTTTCAATAGGACCAAGATTGTCCATTGATTTATTTATTCCATACCTGCGTTCTAACTCCTTCTTAAACACCATCGAATTAAACCACCATCTTTCCATAGAGTTTTCTTGCCCCCTATTTGCATAAAAATACAATAGATGAATAGTCATTCGATCCAAAATCCTTTATTTGAATATCTTATTTCCTATCAGAATAAACATAGAAATGCAATCACTAGCATTATTAACTAATAATAAGTGTGAAGAATGATTTTCTTTTGTGGGAATCCGGGGTAAGACTTCACTATATATGAATATGAATATGATGGAATCCTTTTCATTCTAAATATAATGAAAAGAGTGGTTTCTCCTATGTCTTCGCATCAAAAAAAAAAGATTTGTTCTCTCCTAGAAAGAATTTTTTTCGTAAAATCTCGTCTAATAACTAACTAATAAGAAGTAATAAATTAAGGTTCTATTCCAACACGGAACGAAAAGGACAATATACAGGATGGGTAGAAAGATTTGTGATACTTCGCGCGATTCAGGGAAACTACAGGATATAGAAAAAATATACCAATCCTAAAGATCCATAGGATGAATTGTGGATCCAAGACAACAATAGAAACATTTGAGTCTTCGATTTGGATTTAGTCTTAGATTTTGTATTTCAAATCTTGTATATCTGGAGAAGTATGTATTTAGCCAAAATACATGCAATAGAATCTTTGTATTCGGCTCAATCCTTTTAGTAAAAGATTGGGCCGAGTTTTCAATTAAGAGAACGGAGAGTAATTACTTGTTATCTTACTTATAGAGTATCTAGAGTATCCACTGCTTTAAACATCTAGAGTATCCACTGCTTTAAACTCAAATCTGATCTCTTTCCATACCTCACAAGCAGCAGCTAGTTCAGGACTCCATTTGCTAGCCTCACGGATAATTACATTACCCTCAGAAGCAAGATCACGTCCTTCATTACGAGCTTGTACACATGCTTCTAGAGCTACTCGGTTAGCTACGGCACCTGGCGCATTACCCCAAGGGTGTCCTAAAGTTCCTCCACCGAACTGTAGTACGGAATCATCCCCAAAGATCTCGGTCAGAGCAGGCATATGCCAAACGTGAATACCCCTGAAGCCACGGGCAGAACACCTGGTAGAGAGACCCAATCTTGAGTGAAATAAATACCGCGACTTCGATCTTTTTCAATAAAATCATCACGCAGTAAATCAACAAAGCCCAAAGTGATGTCTCTTTCCCCTTCAAGTTTACCTACTACGGTACCAGAGTGAATATGATCTCCACCAGACATACGTAAGGCTTTAGCTAGTACACGGAAGTGTATACCATGATTCTTCTGTCTATCAATAACTGCATGCATTGCACGGTGAATGTGAAGAAGTAGGCCATTATCTCGGCAATAATGAGCCAAGCTAGTATTTGCGGTGAATCCTCCTGTTAAGTAGTCATGCATTACGATAGGAACTCCCAATTCTCTAGCAAATACAGCTCTTTTGATCATTTCTTCGCATGTACCCGCAGTAGCATTCAAGTAATGCCCTTTGATTTCACCTGTTTCAGCCTGTGATTTATAAATTGCTTCGGCACAAAATAAGAAACGATCTCTCCAACGCATAAATGGCTGGGAGTTCACGTTCTCATCATCTTTGGTAAAATCAAGTCCACCGCGAAGACATTCATAAACTGCTCTACCATAGTTTTTAGCAGATAACCCCAATTTTGGTTTAATAGTACATCCCAACAGGGGACGACCATACTTGTTCAATTTATCTCTCTCAACTTGGATCCCATGAGGCGGGCCTTGGAAAGTTTTAATATAAGCAGGAGGGATTCGCAGATCTTCCAGACGTAGAGCACGCAGGGCTTTGAACCCAAATACATTACCTACAATGGAAGTAAACATGTTAGTAACAGAACCTTCTTCAAAAAGGTCTAAAGGGTAAGCTACATAACAGATATATTGATCTGCTTCTCCAGGAACGGGCTCAATATGGTAGCATCGCCCTTTGTAACGATCAAGGCTGGTAAGTCCATCGGTCCACACAGTTGTCCATGTACCAGTAGAAGATTCGGCAGCTACCGCAGCCCCTGCTTCTTCAGGCGGAACTCCAGGTTGAGGAGTTACTCGGAATGCTGCCAAGATATCAGTATCTTTGGTTTCGTATTCAGGAGTATAATAAGTCAATTTGTACTCTTTAACACCCGCTTTGAATCCAACACTTGCTTTAGTCTCTGTTTGTGGTGACATAAATCCCTCCCTACAACTCATGAATTAAGAATTCTGACAACAACAAGGTCTACTCGACACGAATTAGGCGTTAATGAAACTTTTCACAGGAATCTTTCACAAACTTCCCAACTAATACTAATATTATCAACTAATCAGAATGTTTGATTATTAGACCATGGTATTTGATTTACCAAATACATCATTATTGTATACTCTTTCATATATATAGCGCAACCCAATTTTTATTTTTTACCTTTTTTGGAATCGAAATACCTAACCTAACTAATAAGAAATTCCCTCTTGACAGTGATATATGTTGTATATGTAAATCCTAGATGTGAAAATAGGCAGAATTCGTCTATGAAAAGGTATAAAAAAAAGGAAAAGAAAAGATATAGGCTAGGCGTAAATAGATATGCTGAAATAAAAAATACGAAGAACCAATGAGATAGAAATAATGAATCCTAATGTAAATAGAGTTCAGGTTCGAATTCCATAGAATATTTTATATAATATAGATGGGATTGTCTATCATTATAGACAAATGAAAAACTTTCTCAAGATTCTTATTCCATCCACTTGAAATTTTCAAAATAGCTTGGTTGAACTTGAAAATTCACTCATTGAAGAAGTAAACAATTGAATTGGATTCGATTGAATGGTACCAACGAAATCGAGTGCTAACTCCCATTTCTTATTGAATTAACTGATCGCCGTGCTATCGGACATTTATTTTGAATTCGATAATTTTCGCAAAAAAAAAATTTCGACATATTTTGTTTATTATTATGAGAATTAATCCTACTACTTCTGGTTCTGGGGTTTCCACGCTTGAAAAAAAAAAAAACCTGGGGCGTATCGTCCAAATCATCGGTCCGGTACTAGATGTAGCCTTTCCGCCGGGCAAGATGCCTAATATTTATAACGCTCTGGTAGTTAAAGGTCGAGATACTGTTGGTCAAGCAATTAATGTGACTTGTGAGGTACAGCAATTATTAGGAAATAATCGAGTTAGAGCTGTAGCTATGAGTGCTACAGATGGTCTGATGAGAGGAATGGAAGTGATTGACACAGGA
>JALRMA010000050.1:50000-52423 GCA_023638005.1 Forsythia suspensa
ATCTAATGACTATAGATCGAACCTATCCAATTTTACAGTACGATGGTTGGCTGTTCACGGCCTAGCTGTACCTACCGTCTTTTTTGGAGGTCAATATCAGCAATGCAGTTCATCCAACGATAAACCTAATCCGAATTATAGAACTATGACACAATCAAGCCCCGAACGAACAAAATGTTGAATTGAATCGTACCAGTCTCTACTGGGGGTTATTACTCATTTTGTACTTGCTGTTTTATTTTCAAATTATTTCTTCAATTAGGAAAACGAAAATAAATAATAATTCTAAGGCATTCTCTTGGCCCATTCGGAAGGATCTCATCTCATAATTATCCATGACTGTTTATGTCTCTAGCATGACCACTTGATGAAATTGGAGGAAGTAGAGTAAATATTGGAAATACTACTGGAAGGATTCCTCTTTGGATAATAGGTACTGTAACTGGTATTCTTGTGATCGGTTTAATAGGTATTTTCTTTTATGGTTCATATTCGGATTGGGTTTCATCCCTGTAGTAATCGGATGAATTGAGTTGTAGACATGAAAGCGTAGAACTCAACAAGTTCCGTTCTAGAAAGTCATGTCGGACGAATTAAGAAATCGAATATGAAGAAAAATACAAACAAATGAAAGGTTATCGGTTTTCTTTATTTTTATGGTATCTGAACCGAATCTTGTCTCTTTCAACTTCGACTTTTTAGTCTTTCAACCAACAATTTAACCTTTCAAATATGTATGATATTAAATTTTTTGAACGAAAGAAAAAAAAAAAAATAAATTTCATTCTTTTAGATACTTTATTTAAAAACTCTACCCATCTATAAAATAGATGGGGTATATCTCCTAAGATAGATAAAAGTATGTATTATTCTAGATTAGAAATGAATACGTATCTCGATTCATATCAATTAATTTATAATTGAGAGACTCATACAAATGAATCATGTGCCAGGAACCAGATTTGAACTGGTGACACGAGGATTTTCAGTCCTCTGCTCTACCAGCTGAGCTATCCCGACCATTCCCAATGTAGCATCCCATCCTCATTTTATTAGATGACTGGGGTCTATGTCAATTAAAAGGACAAGGGGTTACAAAGTTTTCTCAAGTCCTGGAATTTCTTGGATCTTCAAAAGACGACTTTGTTAATTTCAGTATGAGTAATGATATTGATTGTGAATCATTCAAATGGGATTCCTTGCTTAATTTGGATGTGTATTATATATCACATGTGATAAGAAAAATCATTTACGCTCAAATACGTTTGTAAAGAATAGAGTGAATGAGAAAGATAAGGAATTTGGAACTGCTAACGAAAAGGGATAGGATAAATATTTGGGGAGTCAAATAGGCTTTTGGGGATAGAGGACTTGAACCCTCACGATTTTTAAAGTCGACGGATTTTCCTTTTACTATAAATTTCATTGTTGCCGGTATTGACATGTAGAATGGGACTCTATCTTTATTCTCGTCCGATTAATCAGTTCTTTAAAAGATCTATCAGACTATGGGTGAATGATTTGATCAATGAATATTCGATTCTTTCTTCAATGTGGAATCAATTCTTCCACTTTTCATATAAAAAATAGAGATAGAATTCGGGTCGTCATTAATCATTTGATATAGTATTCAATATATACGTTTATTCTTCATCCTTTCTGAAGTTTCGATGAAAAGATTCCTCTACCAACGAGTCAACTCCATTTGTTAGAACAGCTTCCATTGAGTCTCTGCACCTATCCTTTTTCTTTCTGAACCTTTGTTTTGGGAAAACAGGTTTGGCTCAGGATTGCCCATTTTATTAATTCCGGGGTTTCTCTGAATTTGAAAGTAACCATTAGTAGGTTTCCATACCAAGGCTCAATCCAATTAAGTCCGTAGCGTCTACCAATTTCGCCATATCCCCTTCCTTTTGTTTTGGATTTGGATTTCATTGTCATGTCATTCCTTTTTCTTTCATTTATACTGGAACCCTTGAATTCATTAGATACTGATTACTATCTCGAAAAAAAGTATTTTCTCCTCTTTGATTTCTTCCTTATAGGAAACCCGTATTTGATCCAATCAAATTGGATTTTATCATTTCTGTATCGGCAATTCAATATAGATGGATATATACCCCATATATGTCTCTCTTCCTGCCATTTTCCCATGCAATTTGGAATACTTGAACGGTCGATTCTTTTTTGTCTTAACTTCCCCTTTACGAATGAAAGCGGAGGGATGTCTGATTAGTTCTAATCAATTAAATAATTCAATTCGAAAGAAATGAAATAAATATAAATTCGAAATATATAATATATATATATAATATATATGATATAAAATAGAAAGTGTAACAAAAAATTTCAAATGTCATGTAATTCAAACAAAAATGAAAAAGAAAATTTGACTATCTAAAAATATTTAAGATTTACTATCT
>JALRMA010000375.1:0-38451 GCA_023638005.1 Forsythia suspensa
GACGCCAATATAGTCAATGATCATTTTTATAATTGTGCGAGACACGCCACTTTTGTTTTACTAAATGTTAAAATGCTAATTTTGAAATATAGTGCAATTGTGAAACAAAATTTCACCAAACACTTAACCGATTCTCAGATTGATTCTTTCTTCAACACTCTAAAAGTCGATTCTCATAAATTCTTAGTAATACCAATTACCAAACCATGTCTTATAACACTCCTAACCTATTTTCTTAGTGTGTGTTTAGGGTGGAAAATGGAAAGATAAAAAATTGATGAATGTGGAAAATTGAATTTTATAAAAAAGGAATTCTACAAATGCTTGTTTCTCATGCTACGTATTTGAAAACTATAAAGAAAATCTACAATGCACTTAATATATCATATATCCTGAAATTATATTATCCTATTTCATGTAACGCAGCAAATAACATATTGTTAAGTTC
The DNA here is from genome assembly GCA_023638005.1 of Forsythia suspensa. Lineage (NCBI taxonomy): Eukaryota > Viridiplantae > Streptophyta > Magnoliopsida > Lamiales > Oleaceae > Forsythia > Forsythia suspensa. The sequence goes on from JALRMA010000375.1 coordinate 449, forward strand.
TTGTAAAATAAAACAGGAATAAAGCAAATGAATTTGCAATAAATCTGGCATCTTCTTTTTCGTCCTTTTGGATTTTGTTATACTTTCGAGTTATTTTATTATTGTTCAAAGTTAAAATAAATGTAACTGAGATTGTCAATCATTAGTTGAGTTAAATTTTGATTGAGGTGAAGGATGATTATTAATGACCACCTTTTATAGCCTAAAGGTCTTGATATCTCACAAATCAACTTACAGAAACATTTTAAAACATTATGAGATTGAGAGGAGATACATATATATTGTTTGTAGTCTCTATTTTCGATATTCTAAAATTTGGTTCGTATATCTAGTTTTCTTCTACTTCTTCGAGTTGTTCAGAAAGATATTCCAACACATAGCAATCCTATTGAATTTTAAAGATAGAAAACTTATTTAATTTATTTTACATTTTTAGCAATAAATGGCTCCACGTGAAATAGCTGCCTTGTAATTCTTTCAACTTGAAGTAGGGTTTGGAGTTAGTTATTACACTTTACAATAATTAAGGAGGGTCAGAATTTTCTGAAATGTCAGTATGTACACATGCATGTACGTAACCTCAGCTTCTGAGTTGTAGGGTTGCTTGCTTGATGAACCTGCTTGGGGCGTGGGTATGCTGCACATTGTAGGCTACAAGACGAGCAGTCGGCTAATTACCAAACCCAAAAGGATTCTTCTTGTACAAAACGAGGCAAATTAAAGGGACCAAACACCACACAAACCTAAGTTAGAGCTAAAATATCCAACCTGTCAATTTATTTGTTACCAAGTGAGATTGGCGAAGATGCCACACCAGCACGCACGTCTCATCGAGGGCCATTTTGGTTTCAGTCATTTCATATGTGGCAGTTGCAATTCCATATTGCACTAAAAGCCCTCATTCGGCCATATTCTACCAAGTAGGGGTGGTCATTGTGGGGTCGAGTTCAATCAATTTTGGACCCCACTCAAAATATACATCGATTTGGACGGTTTGGGTGATTTCTAATTTGAACCGACTTAGTCGGTTAGTCGAAATCGAACCGTCCCAAGCCGAATCGATTTCGTTCGGTTCAATTATTAAGTCAATTTGGACTTTGACCTTTTTTTTGTCTCTTTTCAATTTTTTTCTGGTGATAAAGCCACATAATAATTCTTTTAGAATTGAATTCCAACAAAACTACGAGTCTTCAAATTCTTTTTACCTTAAACTACATTAATAAACCAATACTCCAAAGTGAAAAATTAAAAATCTAGATATATAAACTACAAGAGACTAAATAAAATGATATTTTCTGAATTAAACTATCTTCATTTCATATTGTCTTTTTTTTTTTACCGGATCGGTTTAGGCGGGTTGAATTATTGACCCATGCAGCCCGACTCAACCCAACTGGCGTATGCTTTTATTTAAACTAAACCGACCTTACTCAGTGTTTTCAAATTGATCCAAACCGACCCAAGTCAATTCAGGTAGGTCGATTTTGTGAGTTTTTTGCCCACCCCTAGTGCCAAGCGAACGCCCCACCCATTTGTTGACAGGCCACATAATCAATCATCAATTTTTGTCTATTTTTATAAAAAATTTAATTTTAATTAAAATCAAACGTATCTTTAATTTCTTTGATCCTTAGTATTTTGTCCTTTGAAAGAGACGATAGTATGAGCGAGTCAAGTTTTGTCCTTTTGCAGTGTACCTGAGACAAACAAGTTGATGATAAGTACTGTAGTAGTTGAAGAAATTAATTAATAAATTATCACAAATACCTACTCTGTCCATGAGATTATTAAACCAATATTTATTTATTAATTAATTAATACATGCTTTGTATCAGACGTTTCAGGCAGACAGCCCATCATAACAAACCCTATAATGAGATGTGATATATATTGAAGGTCAGCAGCTTTAAATTAAACCCCACTTTACATTCAAGATTTATTATATTTAATTTAATTAAGTTTGAAAAGGCTAATCATAAATAATATTAGTTTAGTTAATGCATTTTCTAAGATATATTTAAATAAGTTGTTTGTATAAATATCAGGACGGAAGAATATTTTAATCAAATTTTATTTAAATTAGCTTTTAATATAACTAATTTTTTAAATTACCAAAATATTGTGTAAAAGACCAAAAAGTAAATAATAATAGTAAAACATAGACAAATTTATCTTCTATTCCATTGATTTGTTTAGTTCAAACCATCAAATTCACAAGAAAAAAATGTGAAATATATATATATATTAAACATAATAGAAATAAAATATTTTTATTTTTATGGCCTGAATTTTTCAAAAAAAAAATTGAAAAATAATACGACTCTACATTCGATTATCCAATTTTTGGTTTAATACCGATAATTGAAAAATAAATATCCGATTCTCGATTCTAATACCCATTATTTGATTTAATCTTAAAAAGAACCAGATCGAATCGCTCAGTTTGGTTCAATTCCAGTTCGATTTAAAAGTTTGTTCACCCTTAGTAGATCGTATATACCAATTTAAGTGTTTATATGAGATTATCGAACATGTGATAAAGTTTGACCGTCGGTAATTTGTAAAAATTGTACATGTATCAAGTTTTTAATAGAATAATATGAATTTGATTTATACATGAGATAGCATATTGAATACAAGACAATACATATAAATAAACGTAATTACTCTTTAATAATTTAAACTTTTCTATGTGACCATTCATAATGATGATGATGCAAACTTTACAAAGGGATATATTTTAATAATTATTTGAGAGGCTCATAGGTGGAGAACTTAAGGTGTTGAGTTGAGTTGAAATTTAGAGCACTCTTTCGGATTTGGCCAGCAAGTCCTATTTGATAATCGGCCAAGTGGGTGTTGGGGGGTTTTCTTTTTAAATAAATTAGTCGATTGTATATTCGTTTAATAACAAAGATAAAATACAGACTTAGAAGTAGGTTTGACCTTATGACTCTAATCTTCAACTAAAAGTGAAAAAATATAAATTTCCTACGTTCGAAGACGCAGAATACAAAGTAAATGTTAATAAACTATATTTTACCTACTCATATTCGTCGTCATTATATACCGAGTATAATACTTCTTCGGCTCATGGTTACTTTTATATTCTACTTGGAAGAAATTGTGTAAATAATTTATGGCTTATTTGCACAAATAGTCCCTGACTTTTGCACTTACTGCGGGTTGAGGACCTATCTTTTCATTTTTGGCAGTTTAGCCCCTATTTCAAATGTTTTTGGCAGCAATAGTCCTTTTCAACAATTTCCATCCAATTGACCGTGAAATTTGACAGTGGAAGTTTTTTTTTTTAAAAAGGCTTATTTGCACAAATGGTCCCTGACTTTTGTAAAAAAAAATTTGCTGACAAAAGTCCCCTAATATTTTAGAAAGTGTTGAAAAGTCCCATAACCTTCTAATCCTAACACATATGATCCTAAATTTTTTTTGATAATTTTACCCATAACTTAAATAAATTAAAAATAACTCACAAACCTTTTCAAAAATACAAATAAGTCCTAAATCTTTTTTTTTTTTCTGATTTACACTTAAAATAATAAAAAGTGTGTCATCAAGTCCCAAAATTTTTAATTTTGTTCACCAAAATAATATTTAAGATGTGTTTGATTAAAATCAAAATTTTTAGTAAAAGTGATTGAAAAATTGTGGGACCATAAAATGTGTGCTTAAAATTAATTGTTGATTTTGACTTTAACTTTTTAAAAATCAAAATTGAAAACAAGCAATTTCTTAGAGTCTCTGATTTTGTCCAGGTGGTGCATTAATTAACAAAAAAAATTATATCCATGATCAAAATTTGACCAATTTAAAATTTTAATTTATTTTTCATATCAATTACTAGAGGTGGCAAAATGGGCGATCCGGATAGTCCAATCTACGGGTCGGTTTGGTCCAATAAAAATTGATTAAATAAAAATTAGGTCGATTTAGTCCCGATACAACTAGTTAAGCAGTGGCCGATAATTTTTTTGTCCAAGTCCTACCCACACTTCAAACACCCCACCCATCACTTCCATGTGAAATGTGGCTACCGTAAGGTGGGGTGTTTGAAGTGTGGGTAGTGAGGACTGGGCAAAAAAAATTATCGGACCAAACTGGTTAGTAGTGTCTTGGGACTAAATTGACCTAATTTTATGGATCAACTTTTATTGGACTAGCCCAAATTTCTAGAGGCAGGCTATCTGGGGCGACCCATTTTGCCACCTCTCTTGTAATTGATATGAAAATAAATTAAAAAATTTTAAATTGATCAAATTTTGATCATGGATATAATTTTTGTTAATTACTGACCATGTGAAAATCTGTCAGAGACTCTAAGAGCTCGCTTATTTTCAATTTTGATTTTGTTAAAAGTTAAAGTCAAAGTCAACAATTAATTTTAACCACACATTTTATGGTCCCACAATTTTTCAATCACTTTTACTAAAAATCTAATTTTAATCAAACACATTTTAAATATCATTTTGGTGAACAAAATTAAAAGTTTTGGGATTCGATGATGACACACTTTTTATTATTTTAAGTGTAAATCAGAAACAAAATAAAAAAAGATTTAGGACTTATTGGTATTTTTAAAAAGTTTGTGAGTTATTTTTAATTTATTTAAGTTAGGGGTAAAATTGTCAAAAAAATTAGGGTCATATGTGTTAGGATTAGAAGGTTATGGGACTTTTCAACACTTTCTAAAATATTAGGGACTTTGTTGCAAATTTTTCTTTTTACAAAGTCGGGGACCATTTATGCAAATAAGCTTTTTTAAATAAAAGCTTCCACCGTCAAATTTCACAATCAATTGGATGGAAATTGTTGAAAATGACCATTGCTGCCAAAAACATTTGAAATAGGGGCTAAACCGCCAAAATAAAAAGATAAGTCCTCAACTCGCGATAGAAAAAGTCAGGGACCATTTGTGCAAATAAGCCATAATTTATCGTACTTGAAGTTTGGAAAGAATATAAAAATAAATGTGAAAGATGATAACCGTTAAATCTAAAGTAACAAAAGATTAATGCAAACAATAAAATAACTAATATATTTAGATTTGAATAATATGAAATTTGCAACTTGCCAAACTGGAGTAAACCCCGTAGCTTCGCGCTAAACTCATTTGCCACTTTATTCGATTACAACATTTCAAGTTCTAAACATTTGAGATTAGTTTCTTTAATATAGTTAAAACAAAAATTTATTTATAAATAAATTTTACTTATTCTTAAATTTAAGAAAACTATCGTGTGAAACATCTATATCTATATCTATATATCTATATATATATATAAACAGCAGTGCCGTCAAAATCCATTTTCCCGTCCAAATGTATTTCCTGATTTAGAAATTCTGTTTTTATTTCTCAGTTTCCGAAAATTGATTTTTGAATAGCCATTAAATGTTAAATGTGAAATGAATAAATTCTGTTTTTATTTCTCAGTTTCCGAAAATTGATTTTTGAACAGCCATGAAATGTTAAATGTGAAATGAAAATTTTAAATTGCCATTAAATGTTAAATTGTACAATACATGTTGGTTCCTGGTACAATACATGTTTTTAAATCTGTATTCACTACAAGGGAAAGTCCCAAGAATTAACAGGTTTTCTCATCATTAAGTTCCTGATTAAGTTTGGTAATACTTTTTTAAATGTTAAATGTGAAATGATTTTTTTAATACCAATTAAATGTTAAATGTATTGGCCTATGTTAAATGGCACAAAAACGAGACGTCCATTATAACAAGCAAGTTTTCTTCAACATTAAGTTCCTGATTGGCATATGTATTCATTAACTTCCCGATTAGCATCGTATTTAAATGTTAAATGTGAAATGATTTTTTTAATACCAATTAAATGTTAAATGTATTGGCCTATGTTAAATGGTACAAAAACGAGGCGTCCATTATAACAAATTTTCTTCAACATTAAGTTCATGGTTGTGGTTTGTTCTCTCCTACATTCGTATGTCAGTCAAATCTGGACTTTCACGCTTTTTTTTTTTTCCAACTATTTTTTTCCCATTGAAGTCCCTTCATTTACCTTATATTCTATCTATAAATTCCTCAAATATTTCTCCATTCACACTTTTTTTTTTTCATTTGGAGTCCCTTCATTTACCTTATCCATTGCACTAACATTCGCGCGTCAAATGCTTCGTTTGCAATAACATAAGTGTAGATGGCACCGATATTTGATCTTGTGTGAGATATCGACACCACGAAAAAACTAGTTGGGCAATTAAGGTGCGCGTTGTCCGAGTATCTGAAAGCGAGATGAGGTACACAAATCCGAAGGAAGTGTTAAATTTTAGACTTTGTTTCACATGACAAAGAGGTGAGTTTATTATCACTTTTCCAAATTTGTTTTACGTTAGTGTTACATGTACTTTTTTTTTTTTTTTAGTCGGACGAAATTAGTGAAGTCAATTAAGAATATTTGATATTTATTTGAATTGAAAGTATAATGTGTTTGTAAGTGTAACATATTGGTAATGCATAGCTAGCTCCCCCCCCCCCCGCCCCCCCCCCCCGCCCCCGGCGCCCCAAGCATTTCATGTGTGTAAGGCTCGATCGAGGATTGAAAGTTGCGATCATTTCTCTTCTTGTCAATCAAGCGAAGACAAGGTTTGTAAAAATAATAATGCAAACTTGAAATATCTGATTGTAAATTAACAGATTAACAAACACAAGTAATAGATGGTAAAGAACCTTTGATGCCTATTTTCCAAACCGTGCTCCTGTACTTCAAACCTGATACAATGTTGTTGCTAACCTGGAAAGTGAATTTAAGGTTGTTTCGGCTTTCCTCTTTCAATTTAAACCACGGGCCTTTGGATTTTCAAGCCTTGGGGATTGGAAGAAAAATATCAGGCATTTCAGCCTTTGGTAATGCATAACAACTTCGTTATCTTTTGTTGCCTAGTTGATGTCAAATTGAGAACCAAAATTAATAGTTTTCCTCAGCATCAAGATGTCAGTTCACTAGCAAATATGAAGGAAATCTTTATTGGTCTTAAATGATAGAGGCAATCTGAAACCTTTGAATTCATTACTGGTGGAAGTTAGTTTAAAATCCTTAAACATTAATTCTTTAATCTACTTCCATCTCAATTATAGTTTTGAGTTAACGTTAAAGGAAGTTCATAATGATGGACTAAGCATAACATTGTTTGTATGGTTTTACGGTTAGTTTAAAATCCTTAAACATTAATTTTTTAATTTACTTCCATCTCAATTTTAGTTTGAGTTAACGCTAATGGAAGTTCATAATGATAGACTAAGCATAACATTGTTTGTACGGTTTTATAGTTACCTTGTGATTTTTTTATTTTTTATTTTTTATTTTTTTTCTATTTATACTATAATTGAAAAACATTATTGTAAGCTTTAATGTAGGGTGATCGGGTACATGGGACTATTAAGAGTGACTATTAAGAGTTCTCTGATAAAGATGTATAATCTGTTGATCAATGAAGGACATTTATACGTAATTCGGCATTTCTTTGTTTGCACCAACGACATGCCATTCAAGACTACGTCTCACAAGTACAAAACTAACTTCCTGACTAAGACTCACGTTTTTGAGATCTTCAATGACAATTTTCCAAAGTATATCTATGTCTTCAAGCCTTTCAATGATATTCTGAATGCAACTAATGTTAACAAAACTGAGTTGTTCAGTAATACTTTTTCCCGAATTTAATTTTTCCTGCATGTTTTAGTTTGCTTATGTATTAAAAAAAAATGAATTTCTTAAATCCATTTTCTCATTTGTTTTTTCATTTTTGTTTAATTTTATGTACTTCGGACATTATAGGAGATGTGCCAAAGAGTAAGGAAGTATCCCAGGGCGAATGTCAAATTAAATACTGTAATGACAATCAACAAAAGCGGGGTCAATCGCTATCTCATGTTGGTCGTATTTGAAAAAAATCGGTTTTTAGCCATGGTCAATTATATGTTGTTGTGTACAGAGTTACAAATCGCAAAGGGTTGAAAATTTTGATTTGTGATAGGGATGGTGGACAAGACAATTCAACGACAAATGTTGTTTTTAAGGAAGTTTTCCAAAATTTGTAATAGTGGCACTGAAGTTTGATTTTTTTGACAATTGTAACGCATATATGATACTTATTTCGTATGCTTTTATAAAAATCTCATTAATTCTTTTTAAATCAAATGAAATTTCTAATCTCAACGTTTATGAATTTATTTTTTTCATTACAATATTCGTACATTGTATGGGTGACGCACTAGTGTTTATTAAATGTGAAATATGTTGAATGGTACATTGACCGTTGTCCCTTTTCCCGAGAGCCTCTCTAATTTCACAATCATGTTGAATAGTAGTACATTGATCATTGTCTCTTTCCCAGAGAGCCTCTCTAATTTCACAATCTGAGCATTTAATATTTTCCATTAAAAAGTGTACTATACCGTAAAATATTTAAGGTGTGTTTGATTGACAAGTTTTCATAGAAAATATCACATTCGATAAAAATATTTTCTACTTTGACTGTTTGATACAAAGGTATAAAATGAAAATGAATTATAAGATACAACCAATTTAAACTTGTATTTGACCAATTTTATGGAAAATATTTTCTTATGAGTTTGATGGTTTTATTTTCCAACTTACATGGAATTTTTTTTCTTTTCAACCTTTGTCAATCAAACACATCCTTATATTGCGTTGGATTTTACTAAAATTAGATTTTGTGTAATTTTGATAAAAATTAATAAAATATATGTTTGAAGAGTTGGTAATAATTGTAAATCGTATAAAATATATAGTTAAAAATAATTATTAATCTTAACTTAAACTTTTTAGAAAAAAAATTAAACAAAATAAAACACCACTTAATTCCAAATTTGTAAGGGTCCTTTCCGTCTATGACCCCCTCCTCCCCAAAACAACTTGCATAATCTTTCGTATATCTTTTTTTTTTTTTTTTTTTTTATTTTTTTCTTGAGATCTTTTTCTTGTACTAGCTCATCTACCTCTCGTGCATGTCAGTTAGCCAACTCTTTCGCCTTGTCCTGTCTTAAAGGTGTATAGTGAATAAGGCCAATCATATTTGAAATGCTGGTAACATATAAGTGCTTGAATTGTAGCCTGCATACCCAGTTAAGTTTAACGAAAGATTTTCAAGTTTCTTGTTTAAAAATAAGTAACAAAATAAAATAAATTATTGGATCGTGCATGTAGGGCATGTCTGGCCTCACATATTCTAAATGTGCCAATAACCTGAACCTCTAAAAATGAAGCGCTTAATCGGCCCGGACAAATCCAGTTGACACCCATATCCTAAATCCCATTTTGTGCACATGTTGTTGGGTTGTTTGTCTAAATAGTATAATTTTGTTGTGATGAAATGATAATTTTATATTAAATAAAACTTTGATTTGTATTCATTTATTATTATTGCATTTGTTTGATATTGAGTATGTAAATAAAGTGTCAATCATCACTTGCGATAATATAAGTTGGGTGCTTGTGTTGAGAAGTATAGTGTGACACAACTTATATTTTGATCGTCAATAAAATTGTTCATAACTAATGTATAAGGGTTGGCGCATTGTCACCGAATGTTGTAGTGTTGATTATTTAATCATTTGAGTTTGCGATTTGTCCTTATCGCGAAATGGATTAATGGTGACACTAGTACATTTGGAGTGTATTGAATAGACCCACGTGTCGAATTTAATTATATAGCATGACCGTGCGAATAATTAAATTTTATTTGATCACCGGGTATTTAATCTAAATTCCTTAGCATGATTGTATATATTTTTTCGTTAGTTTGATGGTTTTTTGATTCACCAATGGGTGAGATCAATTTAGTTGATCAAATATCTCGGTGAACTTGGAGCTTGAGAATGAGTGAAGTAGAAAAATCGAATTCGTGTCGGGAATTGTTGCCCTGAAAAATGGGTCGAGTGATACCTTAAGTATTTTCTGTTGAACGGTTATAAATCTGAGCTCGGTGTTTAGCAATGGCTAAACTTCGACATCTGTGAATTAGTTCACATGATCGTTGAAAAAAATATAAGTTAAAGTTAGTAAGAATAATTAGAAAGGCAAAACGGTTATTTATGCTTATACCTAATTATCAGATCTCAGACATGGATGAATTATATATACGGTGGAGGTCGGATGAATGTATTACAAACACGTAATCTTATATATTGCGATAGTGCAATCTCTTGCCTTTAGTAGAAAAAGCGAAAGACTAATAATTAGATCGATTGGTCTAGGGTCGATCGATTGGTCTAGGGTCGACTAGACAGAATCTAATTATTGGAACTTAGAAAATATATGTCCTAGGACAGTCCTGTGGTAACTCTATAAAATTTTGAGCTTAATCACACTTATTATGAAGAATTTGGACTTGATTGTAATTGTGATATAAGTTCAGGAATTACATGTGTAATAAAATCAATCATAAGCTAATTAGACTTGGACGCAATCAAGATTCATGTCATTGTTTGTAATAGGGATGCTTGTCGTATTTATATCACAATGCATGTGACATAAATTATTCCAACGATTAAGTAAAGATGAGAGAAAAATTCTTAAGTTTTCACTACTAAAACAATGACTTTTGGGGACATCTAATTGAGGATAGTTTAATATTTCGTCCCCAATAGTCAATAATTATGGACGCGTTTGAATCTGTGCATCCCAAAAAGTGAGTTAATAGGGATTGTTTTTTCAAGATTTGTCCCCAACAATATATTATTTGGGACGGTCAGATGTTCATTTCATGTTGTGTTCAATATTTGGCGGAAAAATTGTAAAGGAGCTGTTGTGTAAAATGTCCCAAACATTTTTAATCGGGACCCAATTTTCCAAAAATCCAATCTTAATGACTAAATATTTTGGCGCCGCCAATAACCTCCCATACTTTTCACCAATTGTTGAAACCAGAATCAAGAAATCGATCGAATCGAAAAGCCCGAGCTGGGATTAAATATTTGAAGAAAAAGAAGCAGTTTTCTCTCCCGTCTCCGGCTAGGTAATTCTCTCATTCTCTCTCTCCTTCGTTTCTCTCTACTCTGAGAATCTCGAGCTTCTTCATTAAGCAGGCACGTGAAATTGAGAATTTTCTCGTATTGGATAATTTAGTGAAGTAGGAGATTCACTATCCGGATGTGGTTGTCATTGTTAGTTGATGCCTATGATGAATATTTGCCTTCTAAATCTATATTCAATCGTTTGATTCACCAAATTTTTGACCTCCGCCTTTAAATGAGCATTTGTCAATTTTAGAAATTCAAATGGCTGTTATTTTCATGGGCGCCTCATTACCGAATTAGCTTCTTTTACTTTTTTTGAGAAGTTCTAACATGTGGGAGGTGGAAATATAGTGATGTAACAATTGAGTAATTCAATTTAATGATATTTTCATGGGTTCTTCATTAATGAATTAGTCCTCTGTTTTCTGTTTTCCAGTTCATGTTTGCTGCGAAGAGTTCCAATATCAAGGAAAGTCTGTAAGCCAGCAAAGTGAGTATTTGTTTCTTTTAAATACATGTTTGGTATACTAAATTGAATTGTCATATTGTTTTCTAATTTTACATCCATTTTCAGAAAATTGGTGAATTTGAGAATGATTATACCAAGTTTATAATTGAGCATGAATTGATATATTAACAGACAAATTATTTATTTGTCTATTTTATATTTGTGCATGTTGCTTGTAATTTACTTTTATAATTGAGTGATTTTGTTTTACTTGTTAACACATCCATTATTTTTTTGTTTTTTCATGAGGTGTCAAGTGGAATATAGAATGAGTTCTACATAAGCTGTGATTGTTTTTTCATATTAATTACTACCTTAAATATATGATCAAGTATGAAGCTTAAGTGCAAAATGACAAACTACTAGTCTCATCTTGTTAATGAGAACTGCAATTTTGGAATTATGTGGTTGCTTTTTTTCGTATTTGTTGGTCTCTTTGACAAATATATGATAATATTGGAGATATTTGGCATTAATAATCTATAATTGAGGCTTTGACAGAAAATGAGGTTGAACTTGTCAAAAACTATCATAACTGGCCAGGTTTCTAGTGAAAAATGCATATTTGGTTGGTGGGAATCCACAAATACTGCAGATCTTATCTATTATGCTGAATTAATCATTCCTTTTCCCACAAAATTTCATGTTTGGTTTGTTAAACCGATCAGGATTAATCTTCAGTCCAAGCACCAAACGTGTTTTTAGATCATGTTTAGATAGTATGATAGATAAGATTTTTAATTCTTTTTCTTTTTAATACTATTCAGCATTGTTGAATTATCCAAGCAAACATGTCATCATGTCATTAAAATACTAATTAGTAATGAGAAAATTTGAGTTACATATTATAATATGCCTCAAATATTTTTTTCCATATCTCTTGGATCAAATTGGAGTTTAATTTTGTAATTTCAAGCTGGAATTCTTATGCCACGTTTATTTTCAATACTTACATCTTTCGTTTACTAATCTTTCAACATTTATTTTGTTGTTTAGTTATCAATTTACAGAATACAACGGATAAAAGTTGGGTTCATATGCATCCATGTACTAAGGAATTTGATGATGGACTTAAAGCATTGATAGAGCACGCATTTGCTCACAGGTTTGTTTGTGCTAGCAAAGTAAAGTGTTTGTGTATTGACTGTAAAAATATGAACGATGTAAATAAAGAAATACTCTATGAACATTTGATATGTAAGGGAATGATGAGCAATTCTAAGGCGTGGCATCTTCATGGGGAGAAATTTGAGACAACACCTATTCCCGAAACTACTATAGATAATATTGATGGTGAATGTGGCGAATGTAGTGATGGTGGTGATCTTGACTACATAATTGATATGTTGCGAGATAGGTTTGAGAGGCTGATCGTAGACGAAGATACAGATGGTGTGGTAGAGAAAACTGATGGTGTATCTAGTGATGGTGCTGCTACCCAATTTAACAAATTGGTAGAAGAATCGAAGGTACCTTTATATCTTGGTTGCAAAAATTACACGAAGCTGTCATTTCTTTTTAAACTATGGCACCTCAAATGCCTTGGTGGCATTAGCAATAAGATATTTACTTCATTTCTTGACTTATTAAGAAAGGCGTTTCCTGAGGGATGTACTTTGCCAGAAAATTTCACACATAGCAAGAAGATTATTTTAGATACGGGTTTGTGTTACAACAAGATAGATGCGTGTCCAAATAATTGTGTGTTATTTTGGAAGGAGAATTCTAAACTTGAACAATGCACCGTATGTGGGGCTTTAAGATATACTAAGGAGAGTAGTATTACAAAGAAAAAATCATCAGCAAATATTCTTCGTGACTTTCTATTGATATCGATGCTCCAACGTTTGTACATGTCATCTAAAGTTGCAGTTGACATGAGATGGCACGAAGATGGACGCACTAAATATGGGATAATGAGGCATCCAGTAGACACACCAGCTTGGAAACACATTAACAAGAAATAACTGATTTTTGCTGAAGATCCAAGAAGTGTGAGACTTGGATTAGCAAGCCATGGCTTTAACCCATTTGGAAACATGAGTTCCACGCACAGCACGTGGCCCGTGGTAATTATCCCATACAATTTGCCTCCATGGCTATGTATGAAACAACCTCACATGATATTGTCTTTGCTTATATCTGGTCCTAAAAGCCCCAGTAACAACATTGATGTTTACATGAGACCTTTAATAGATGAACTTAAAGAATTGTGGAATGAAGAGGTGGACACTTATGATGCGTCGACAAAGAAAATGTTCAAGATGTATGCAGCTATGTTATACACAATTAGTGACTTTCCAGGTTTGGCAATGCTTTCAGGGTGGAGCACAAAGGGATACTGGGCATGTCATAATAACACATGCAGCAAGTATTTAAAGAATGAGAGGAAACAATGTTATATGGGCCATCGTCGGTTCTTACCTATGGATCATAGGTTCCGCTGACTAAAGAAAGATTTCGACAGAGATATTGAAATGAGACAAGCTCCAACTACACTAACAGGGTGCATAAATTGGAACAATGAGAAGATATTCCAAACACATTTGGGAAGGTTCCTAAAGAGGATGATAGTTCGCGGAGAAAAAGAACCCGAACAACAGAGTGGCCAGGTAATTGGAAGAAATTAGTTTTTTGATTCAATTAAAAGGTGTCCACACGCCGATGTAATCTATACTTAGGAGAATACTATAAAAGACTTGAACGTTGGGAGTACCAAGTTCGTGAATCAAAAGTAGGAAGTTCGTCAATCAGATGGAGATTAATATCGTTTATCGATTTAGATATAATACTAAACTATTAGTATTTAATTATAATAAACATGTGAACACCTGGCAAAGATCCTGATTTATTGAATTAAAGAAATTTTTTAATTCTCGTGCAAGCACGTCCCACATGAAAATTAAAAACATCCCTTATGCACATACGAATTCAAATAATAATAGAAATATAGAATCCTTAGGGGTGAGGCTCGTGATCCATTACTGGGCTCAATTCGGCCCATTCGGCTCGTGGCTCATGGGCCGATCCTCTGGCAGTACATTTTTTTAAATGTAAATTTTTTAAAAAAAAATTATAAGTTCTAGTTTCAATTTCACCGCTTTGTCATCCATCGTTTTTCAAATTGATAAAAAATACTGAATTGATATGTACACTTTTGTGTAATCGCTGCACGACATGACATTTTACCATTGTGCCACGTTATAAAATTGTTAAAATAAAAGTTAACTTTTTTTTGTTATATATCTAAAGACATTATTATAAGCTTCATTTTTTTATTACTATTTTTCGGGTACTACTTAGAGTTCGTTTAGTATAGTTTATGAACTGTTTTATTTGACAAAAATAGTTTATTTGATTAAAAAATTTGTCTTCACAGTATAATATTGTTGACTATTCTTGATCAAATAAATTATTTTTGATTGAAAAATTAGTTTATAATCTATACCAAAGAAGCTTTTATCGATTACATTGAAAATATTGAAAATCAATTAATGTACGACTATAATCATGTAATTTTTATCAGTTTTTCGGACGATATGTGGCGGAATGTGACGGAGGATTGAAAGTTTCGTGTCCAACGAGTGTTGACTTATATATTCAAGGTCTTCATAATCTCATGAATCTCCTATTTAAGTCTAGCATAATCCATCTCTCCTCTCACACACACATATGTATCTTCTCTCTCCTTAAACACATCCGAGGAAGAAATAAACATTAAAAGATGAAGGAGTTTTGGACAACCATGGCTTCAATGATGGGGGTGTGGGCATTCTGCCAGACCATTCTACATACAATCTTCCCACCAGAGTTCCGTTTTGCCTTTCTCAAATTCTTCCACAAATTCTTCAACTTCTTCACATCCTACTGCTACTACGACATCACAGAAATCGACGGCGTCAACACCAACGAGCTCTACAACGCCGTTCAGCTCTATCTCAGTAGCTCCGCCGCCACTTCAGCCACCCGCCTCAGCCTCAACCGCAGCCTGAATTCCAGCTCCATCACCTTTGGCCTTTCCAACAACGACCGCCTCGTGGATTCCTACAACGGCGTAAAAGTTGTGTGGGAACATGTCATTACTCAGAGGCAGACACAATCATTTTCTTGGAGGCCATTGCCGGAGGAGAAAAGAGGGTTCATTCTACGTGCCAAGAAAAAGGACAAGACTGTAGTATTGGTTTCTTATTTAGATTTCATCATGGAAATGGCTAAAGATTTACGTAGAAAACACCAAGATCGTTTGCTTTACACAAATTCACATGGGGGTTCACTAGATTCTCGAGGCCAACCTTGGGAATCTGTACCTTTTAAGCATCCCAGTACTTTTGAAACACTGGCAATGGATCCTTTGAAGAAGGCTGAAATTATGGCTGATCTTTTGGATTTTACTCGTGGAGAGTCTTTTTATCAAAGAACTGGGAGAGCTTGGAAAAGAGGGTATTTATTATATGGTCCTCCTGGAACTGGAAAATCTAGCATGATTGCAGCCATGGCTAATTATCTTGGATATGATATTTATGATGTTGAATTGACTGAGGTGAATAAGAATTCCGAATTGAGGAAGTTACTGATGAAAACCAGCTCGAAATCGATTATTGTTATTGAGGATATAGATTGCTCTATAAATTTGACTAATAGGAATAAGAATGGGGTTGGAAAAATTAACTATAATGTTCCGTCCCTACCGGGGTCTAATCGGGGTGAGGATGGAGGAAATACGATAACCCTTTCGGGTTTATTGAATTTTACTGATGGATTATGGTCTTGTTGTGGGAATGAGAGGATTTTTGTTTTTACGACGAACCATGTCGAGAAGCTTGATCCGGCATTGCTGAGGAGTGGGAGGATGGACATGCATATACATATGAGTTATTGTTCTTTTTCAGCATTGAAGATTCTTTTCAAGAATTACTTGGGATGTGAGGATGATCAGTTGGATGGAGTAGTGTTGAAGGAGTTGGAGGGTGTCATTGATGATGCAGAAATGACGCCGGCAGACATCAGTGAGGTTTTGATCAAGAACCGGCACGATAAGGATAATGCCGTGAGGGAATTGTTGGAGGCATTAAAGACAAAGGCAGAGAGGAATGGGATGAAACCGAGCAAAAGGAAGACGAATGAGGACGAAGACAAGGAGCATGAGAAGCGGGCTTTGGATAGTCCAAAACAAGACTGTGATCTGTTGCAAGAAAGTTGCAACAAATGCGATGAAAAAGGTGATGAGAACAATAAACAAAAGATTGTAAAACAGTTGGATGCCTAATAATCATGAAAATACAAACACATACATGCCTGCTTAGATTAGTTTATTTGCATGTGGTGTGTTTGGTTATATTTGTTTTGTAATTCTTAAACTTGAACCTATATTGTTGCTTTCATATTATCCTAGTATCTTCATCACATGCCATTTTCATAACATACTGTTTCTGCCTATAATATGCCTTCATAGCTGGCTGATGTGAGATTGCACCTAGGGGCACATGGGTATAGGTGCAAATCGGCCTAAATCGACCCAAAATATACTTTTAAATTCTTTGGTGTTCTAGTTAAGTTTTGGCAAAAACATAAAAGTCGGGCACGGAGTACTGGCCTGAAGAGCTAAGCTCGACTGCCAAAAATGGCTAGACCATGGTCTATCCCACATTTACACCTGATGGAGGGTATTTCTAGATTAGATATGCTGGGAGATTGGACTGGAGATTGCTAAAATCAGTTTGCAATTATCTTTACAATGACATTTTTCAATTTTCAGTGAGTCCAATCTTTTGCCCTCAGTACAGAAGTGTGTATGCTAAAATCGCATTGAAGATCAAATTCAAAAAATAAATTTGTCCAGTTTTTAATAGTTCATGTTGTGAATAAACAAATTCAAAATCGGTTTTTTTTTTTTGAAAGATAAGGAAACAAAATTAAATTAAGAAAATTAATGGACACAAAGAAATGAATTTTTCATGTCTACCAAGACTCACACAAAACCCTAATCCCACATTAAGAGCATGTTCGGTAGGGATTGTCCCCGAAAAAATTCATCTTTTAGTATGATTTTTTTGACTTTTCAAAATAATTTGAAATGAAATAACCAAAATACCATTATAACTTTTAAATAACATTTTAATTATTGAGGGCTATTTTGTCATATTGCAAAAGTGTGTAAGAACTTTTCGGTCCTTGCCCACTACATTAATTGCAAAATGGATTTTGGTGACTAAAAAGCGGCGGCCGAACAAGCACTAAGTGCATCACAATCTCAACCCTCCTATGTATTTTTTATGAGTTATTTATATATGGTTGGGGTATCCAAACCCCTCATCCTCTCTCGGTGAGGCACTCGCCAACCAGCATGAAGATGTGATGGTGTGTTGACTAAAAAAAAACTCAATCGACGCAAAGGAAAATCTCCTCAAGAAATTTTAGGAAGAGAACACGCCATTTCTAAACTTCGGAAAAATAAATGGAGGGAATAAACCATTCAAAGAGACCAACAAAAACTGCTGCTGCAAGAGAGAGACTCTTTTTTCTTCACGTTTTAGTTTAGATTAGATATTAGTTACATAACCCAAAAATAGGAACTCTAAGTAGATGACCACTATCTTTAAACACATAGATAAAGACGGTTTAAACTCGATTATTTAAGCAACTACAATTGATTACACCTCAAAAACGACCGTTATCCAAACCAACCCAACAACCACGATTCTCCAATTTGAACGGGTCAATGACTCGATAGACTAGTGTGGGATTAACTTGAGTCGTACATTTCATTTAAAGCATAAGCCTAATTATGTACGATTAATTTCTCACAACTGCCTTAGAGATTGTTTAACACAAAATACTCAACAATTCAAGTTTTTAGATAGAGAAAATTGCACTCAACCTATAGCCTTTTCAGGAGCATGGTTCTGAACTTATTTTTTTGACAATTCATTTGATTGTTAAACAAATAATATTATGTTTAAAAGACTTTATAGTCTAATTTTTAGTTTAGGAAAAATGAAGTATAATATTAAAACAAAAAATAAAAATAAAAATAAAAATAATTAGTAGAAAAGAGAAAATAGAAAACAATAAAAGCAGAGGAGTACCCCCGCCATACCCTCCCCATGTTCCCCACAAGTTCTGCCACGTCTTCGAGATTATATTTTTCACGGGAGGGCTGGAACAAATTTTATGAATTTCCAAATTAGTCGTGTCTTCGTACTAGAAACAACTCAATCCACTTTACGTCTCTATAAATTAAGGTATATAAAATTTAAACTAGAAATTGCCAAATAATAATAAATTAATAAATTAAAATATGAAGAATATAGATATAACTATGTAATTAATAAATGAATAATTTAATTATATAAAAGTATTTGATGATGATCGTATTTGGAACATGATGCTTTCAAAAAAAATAAAATAAAATAAAACCTTGTAACACAATGGTGTTTTTTTTTTTTTTTTTTTTTTGTTATAATATAATAAAACTAATATTTTCTTTAAGACGTTAATTAGTTAATAATTATGAACATAAACTTTAAGATATTTTACAATTAGTTTTCTTTACCTATACCATTCACACATATTAAGATTACGTGCAAAGCGAGCAACATATCAAAACTGAACACATACTTGTATTGTCCAATTCAAACTAAAAAGCGTACCTACGGCTACAAAGAGACTATATGCCATTTTACAACAACCACAAATCTTAGTATTAAAAAATTGAGCTATAGTCAAGCGTTAAGTTTGGTCTAATTTTTTCTAATTTCCTTTACTTATTGATGTTTGGTGAGACCGAAATTATATTTTAAGTGTTTATATTATAAGTTATGGGTGAATGTGTTGATAAAAAAATGAGTTGTAAACAGAGGTCACTATGAAATGTGTGGATAAAAAGTATATTTGACCTAATTGAAATTATAATTTAAGAATGACAAACATAGAATTTCTTAATAAAATTGACCTAAACGGGATATCTCATTCATTAGACGTACTATATCATTATTTAGTTTACAATTAATACAATTAGTAATTGATTTTCATGAAAATAATTATACCAACAAGTTAAAGAAAAACGAAAGAAATTATCAACTTGGAAAGGGAGGGAGAAAGTATTGTCGATACGCACTAATTAATGTTGGTTGAGTGTTAAAATATTCTACATAAAATTCAAATCCGGTTTTCATTCAAAGAGAGTACAAAATATTGTTCGATTTGTTGTTCTCATAATTTGAGTCTACTATTATGAGAAGTGGTCGTTGTCAGATCTCGGGACACGTCGCGTCGACAAACCGTGAAGCACTCGTGCATGAGACAATTTCGTATTAAAAGAAAAGTTCAACTTTTGTCTCGACAAAATTTAATTCTTTATTTATCTACATTTTTGTAAGTCGTGATTTTGTTAGTTTTACATACGGCGTACCAACACATAGATCCTACATGATATTATTAAAGTTAAAATATGAATAAAATTTGTGAGTTCTAATATTATTAAAGATAAAATATGGGATGAAATTTGTTGTTTTTGCGTCTATTAGGACATGAAACGGGACAAAATCCATGTAACTTGAAACATTTTAGGAAACAGCCGAACTGAAGATCTTATTTTGGATATAGAAAGATTTAGATGCAAAAACAGCCAATGCATAGAAGCCTCTTCTTGTGATGATTGTTGAAATATTTTATTTCAAGTTTGATTTTCTTAACAAGTTGTAAATAAATATTTGGCTTTTATCGTTTAAGCCTTCACTTGATCTGGTGCATTAGGATTTGAGGAATTTGGATGGGAATCTCTATTTGGAAAAGTCGGTAAAATTTAGAAATTAATTATTGAATACGACATGTTCAATAAATTTGATTCGACATTGTTTACAATGAAAAAAAGTTAAAATTTTGTTTATATTACTCTTAAATCTTATTCAGTATCATATACTAAATATATCGTGATAATTAAGACGAGCTGCTCTATTTGACTTCAAACCATATCCATTGTTTTGATGTGAAGTTGATGAGATGTCATTTCTTTGCTTTTAAACCATTGGAGTTTTCATGCAAAGTCAAACGTGAACCAATCCATTATCCATACCCCCCCGGGCGAACCCCTGCAACACACACAATAAAACTATAAAAGTAGACATGATGACATCTTTTGGTTCCACTGTCTTTTCTTGATTTTATATTGAATGAGAACGAGAATGAAAAACAAGAATACTGACAATTTTGTGTCTCTCAACTTGGAAAGCATCATTTAGAGTTTAGAGGATCATAAAAAAATAAAGAGGACTAATTAATTATAATGCCAGAGCCAAAATTTATTTTCTTTTCTTATGTATTTTTTTTTTATCCTGGAAATTTATTATTAAATATATGGTTGTAAATAGTTTATTTAAACTTTGAGACGAGAGACGAGAGACGAGAGACGAGAGACGTCCACTCTTATGAAAATCAAATTCAAGTAAAACTTGTAAATATAATAGTTTAACATGGTACATTAACATAAAAAAATAGAGTATTCTACCACTAACCTTTTCCACCGGTTTGCTACAAAGTCATTAACTATGCGACCACCCAAATAATACGAGGAAATTTCTTGAAAATAAAAAATTTAGCTGGATTTCCGGGTCGCTCATGGACTGGGCCAACATAAGTGGGCCATAAATGCCGGTGCTTTATATCTGATCCAATCCAAGTAGTGCGGCCCTTTAGCGAGTTGGGTCTTTTCAGGAAATTATGGCCACTACTACTTAAAATCATCAAATTACGAAAATGCTGTTCGATCATTTGTTTTTCAAAAATATTGTTCACTCATTCTACACGTTACTTGCTGCACTCTTCTCTCTTTCTTCATACTTTGGCTGCACAATTTTTTTTCTCTTCAAATTTCAACTACCCGTGGATATCCCCCCCCCCACCCCACCCCACGCCCTCCCTGTTCTCCGGTCAAGTCTATTTCTCCAATGACACAACTGTAAATTTTAATTTCTCATCAAATTTATACGATTTTTTCCTTCAAATATTTTTTCTTGAATGTGGTTCTAATAACAATTTTTGATGGTGGTTGTGGTGGGTGTGATGGCGGCGTAGTAGTGGTAGCTATGATTCAATTGGAGTTTGGTTGAAGTGATGGTTCATGGTATTAGGGGTCGAGTAGAAGCAGATCTAGAGTTGAAGTTCAATTTAAATGCGGACGTTGGCCGATCTTGTAAAAAATAATGTAAAATATTTTTAATAAATACGTAACTTATCAAACAACAAGAAAATCATATAATAGTGAAATATAATTCGACATGCCATAATAATGCTAAAATTGTTTAGTATAACTCCAATTTCAATTTGTGAGACTAGATAACCTGCATTCTCCGAGGTCGCATAAAATCGAAACCATTTCAAGATCGCCTCATTCTCTATTTCTTTGAATATCCCCAATTTGAATTGCAGACTCAATGATTCAATAAAAAAAAGAATTGCAAAGCTAACAAACCGATGGCGTAGAGGACCTAGCTTTTTGGCTTATCTCGGACGCGATAGATTGTAATCGTGATTTTTAAAAAACAGGCATATATTTCACATACGACTTTAATTTCTATTATAATATGTTTTCGAGATCGCCTCGACGAGATTTGAAATTTAAATTGAAGTTCGATTGGCTTAGAGCGAGTTTAAGATTTGCACCGCCTATGCTATTGGACGCTTAGAAATTGACACGTTATGCACTAACGTGGCATGCTACTATGATTTCGCCTCTAATACTACGTGAAGAAAAAACTTAAAATAAAATCAAATATATGAGAAATAAAAAAAAGAGCAAAAGCTCTAATAAATACTTTCTATATTCTTGAATTATGAACCTTCATTTCCTAAATTATGCAATTATTATATTAAAAAAAATAATAAAACCTTACTTAAACATTTATTCATGCAATTACTTTATTTTTTAATTTATCAAACTGAGCATTTTGAATTAAAAATAAACAATCTCTCTCTCTCTCTCTCTCTCTCTCTCTCTCTCACATTTTCAATCAATAAGTTTTAAATATATAATACATATACATACACATCTCTCTCTCTCTCTCTCTCTCTCTCTCACACTGACACACACACATATACATATACATACACCTCTCTCTCTCTCCAACTGACACACACACACACACATACATATACATACACCTATTTTTCTCTCTCTCTCTCTCTATCTCACACACACGTTTCAACCTTTTATACATACATATACATAATACATACACACAGAATGCACACACACAGTGCCATTCTTCTTCTCCGACTTCATTTATCGGCTTTCCAGCGAGCCTTCTTCACCATTTTTTCGCAAAATTTCAGCTAGAGCGGACGCGGGGTCTCGCCATGTGATGGATCCGCCTCTGGGCGGAGCCAAGATATGGCAAATGGGTGGACCGGAGAAGGAAAAATCATACGGGGGTTTGCCCCCGAAATTTTTTTTTTTGACCCAATGTTAATGAGAATATAATATTTCCAAATAAGTCATAATTTTTAAAAAGTGATATGCTCATGAAAATGAATTTTTTTTTTTGAAAGAGATATGGCCGTGAAACTGAAAATGGCTGAGCGTGGAACGGTGGAAGTGATGATGGTTTAATCAAGAAAAATGGGATGATTGTTTAATCAAGACAAAAGGGCTGTGATGTGGTTATTGGGCTGATAGTTTAATCAAAGACAAAATGGGCTCATAGTTTAATTGGACATACACATTATTTTGGGAAAAAAATTGATACATACCAATGTTTAATTTTGCATTTTGATAAATGACAAAACTATCAAAAAATTGTAAAAATCAGGTGTTTTATTTATCTTCAACATATTATTTATCAATAATAATTAAAACAATATTGTTTGGATAATGATAAGATTTTGTAACCGACATTTGAATATGATTTAAGATAAACATGTGATATAAGTATATATTTATATTATCTCTCATCAATTCTAGCCAAAATATTTAGGATTAGTTACTATCATTTTTCACAATTAAAAAGTTATTGTTCGTGAGAGAAAAAAAAATGTTACGTCTGTGACTGAATAAAGTCATTGTGACTCAAAACTGTCACATTGTAACTCAAAACTGCTACATTGTGACTTGTGTCTTTGAATGGATATTGTTGCTATCTAATGTCTATCTGCATAGGAATGAAACAAATTTAGGTATGTGAATGAGATAATGCAATATTTTATATTTCTATTTGTTTTGATTTCTCATTTTTATAATTTAATTATATATAGTTATCTGGTAATAGTTCATCTTATCATGATTATGTGGTATTAGTATGTGACTGATTATGTGGTGATAGTTTGTGACATGATAATGTGATGTATGCTTGTCAAAAACTATTTTGTAATGGTTTCTAACCATTGTGACTCTTTGTTATGGTTTAGTAAAATGATGATTAATTTTGTAACCCATTACATGTAGTCGTGACTTTAATTTCATGTGAAGTATTTGAATAATCTTTATTAGGTTGATAGTTTGTAACGTGGTAATCTGGTGTATTTTTGTCTCTAGTTATCTTTTTATAATTTGTAATCATTGTTATATGTGGTCATGACTTTGATTTTCATGTTAAGAATATGATGATTCTTTGTTATTGTGATAGTTTGTGACTCTTTGTATGATTTAATAATTGATTATGAATTGTGCGACCAAAAAACCCGTGACTATGACTTTACTTTCATCTTAAGTATTTGATGATTCGCTTATATAGTTAAATATTTAATGAAATATTGTTTTGGTTATATAAAAAAAATGTGATGACAAAATAATATTCAGTATGTCTACATAAGCAAAAAAAAATAAAAATAATTATGTTAAACATATTTGAATTACACATATTGTGACCATTTTGGAGACTTTATATTTATCACATGTGATTAAAAAAAAGAATTGAATGTTGTTATTGGATTCCGATATGTGACCGTTCAAGCCTAAATTTGAAAGAATTTCACAGGTCTGTTTCGATTTTGAAACTCGCCTGCCCGGAAGATGAAAGAAACCCTCAAAGCGAATGATGAACGAAACTCGCCAAAGACGGATGACGATGAAGATGTGTCGCTTTGTTATGTGATTAGAGTTTGTCTATGAGATGACGATGAAGATGGGTCTCTTTGTTACGTGATTAGAGTTTGGCTATGAGAGGAGTTTTGAATTCTAAAATCGCTTTTTTTTCAACAACCGGATATCAATTCCTAATTATTAGGAAGGATAAATACAAATGTTGATATTATTTTATTTTATAATTAATTAATTATTTAGATTTTAATTTATTAATTTAAAAAATCTGATTCTTCCAAAAAATAGATTATTAACTGATTTGTCAAAATGAAAACATAAATGCATTATTAAACCTAATTATCTCTTATTTTGGGCACTGGGCCGCTATCAATTCGCCACTGGGCCTTGAAAACATTTTTTTTTTTAAGCACATAAAACTTTGACTGTGTTGCAGATTTTGTGGTTTAGAGAAATGGTAGTGATAGTGGTGTTGGTGAAGGTTGTTCCTAGCGGTGGGAATGGTGGTAGTGGTCAGTAGTTTTTGTCTCTTTGTATTTTTTTCCTTAGTAGAACTAGATTTGAAATTTGGCGACGGTGGCAATAGCGACAATAATGATGGAAATTGGCGTCGAAATTTGTATAACAAATGTAACATACATTTTTTTTTTTGTAATAAAACAAAAAATAAAAATAATATTTTGTAATAAATGCAACAATATAACAAATGTAATATATATATATATATTTTAACAAGCGTAACAAAAAAAACAATTATTTTTATAATAAAAAAAGCAGAATAGTAATTTAACATTATTTTATTTTTTATAGTTATTTGTGAATTATCCCTTGTCTTTTTTTACCCTTATCTTAAATATAAATTTTAATTAATCCAATCAAGGGATTGTTTGACAAAAGATAAAAGATTTAACACATAAATTAATTTTTGAATTATGCGTTTTTTTATTTTTGAATAATAATAAGACGATAAATTAAAATATAAAGAATACAGGTGTAGATCTAATTTTTGTAGTTAATAAACAAAAAATTATTAAATAAAAGTATTTGGAGATCAAATTAGTGATAAAGTTATTTTTTCGTTGTTATAACCATAAAAATAAAATTTTATAAGTAATTTAATTACTTAATAATAAAATTAATAATCTTATTTAACATGTTTGTTAATAATTATGAGCTTAAATTTTAGTTATTTTATAATAGTTTGTAAAAATATAAAAATTTTTTTACGTATATTATTAATTTGGTCAATAAAATTTTAATTTAAAATAATAAACAAAAAGGAACTCGTTTTTTTTATTTTAATTCTCTATAAAAAAAAAATGAAGGTATTCAACCAGTTTGAATTTTTGTAAATGTTTGGAATTTAACTATAAATTTTTTTATTATTAAAATTAAAGATATCCTTGGGCTTTTTGATTGTTTTAGAGAGTTTCGTGCCAAAGTAAATGTTAACACACCATTTTTGCACTGAAGAAAATATTAGACATGTTGATCTCCAAAAATGGCTGCCAACAGGATCCCCATGCTACCTCTGTCCACGTGTACTTTTCTCCTTACTAGGACGACCACGTGGTTTATTCAACCACGTAAATAAGCTTCGGGCCGGTTAGAAGAATAACAAAAGGTCAAGGACACTCTTAAGGTAGAGGTTATAGCTTGAGAGCCTCTAACTAACAAATTCCTAGGTGGTTAAGACCCCCAAGAATGGTTAGAATGGAGGACTTGATATATGTGTGGTGAGAGTAATATTTTCAACATCCTCTTCTTGTGAGAATAAGATTAGTATTTATAGGCAAACTCTATAAGAATGATCTCCTTCGATGTGCGACACGTGGTTCCATTTGAAGGGTTCTTAAGTCACATCTTTAGTGTCGCGTCACTAAGATTAATGAGAAAGTCACTCTCACCGCAAAACCAAGGCGGCCATGACCGCGACAGTTCGCGTTGTGAGCAATCCCATCGATCTTTTCAAGATTGAACTACTGAGAGAGGCTTCGGGCACGCAACTGGGTCGGTCACCCAAGCTATTCGGCTACCATAAGCCCCGGTAACCTATCCCTCGGTCCATACCGCCTCGGAGAGGTCCCACCGCAAATCTCGGAGAAGCGGTTAAGGCATCTTGGATTTTGATTACGCTTGCTCGGGGTTTGAGTTGGACCATCGTGCCCACGTGGATTTGGCGGTGGGATCGGTGGATAACAAGACATGTGGCACCAAAATTCTAATGTTTGACCATAGATTTATTACTTTTACTTATTTAATAGTATGTTTAATTTTGACTAAAATTAATTTTTTTTTGTAAAAGTTGATAAAAATTGAAAAAATATATAATTGTAAAGTTGCGGTTAAAATTAATTGTTAAAATGAGCGATTAAAATTAATTTTAATTTCAGCTTTTTATCAAATTTGAAAACAAACATTCTGTGAATAAAAGAAGTGAAAAAGTGTACGATAAAAAAAAAAAAAGAAGTGAAAAAGTGTTGAGCTTAGCCGAACATCTCCCTAATGAGTTCACTTTCTCACTTCTCTTCAAGCTGCTTGACACTTGCTTCCCGCATTATCTTTTAGTTCTTCCTCCATGGACATCTACAAGGTAAGCCAAAAATTTACGCGGATACACAGATTTTAACTAGGGTGTACATATATATTTATATATGTAAATAAGGGTCTTTAATCTTTCGAAGAATTGAAAAGAAAAAAGTGACTATTCTTTGTTTTATGCTATTTAAGTTCCATATTCTGGTGGGGTTTTCATTTTCTTTAATTAAGTTTGATTTCTTGCTTATTTATCATTTTCTGGGTGAGAAAATGGTCATATCTTTGTCTTAGGTGTTAAACATTGGTATATTGATTATTTGATTCTTCACATGTCAAATAGAAACTGTAATAAATGAGCAAATTAAAAAAAAAAAAAAATTAAGTACTTCACCCTGTGGATTTTTCTCTTTTGTTATGCGGGTTTTATTGATTGAAAATGTGTGTTGAACAATATATATTTTTAATATTTGAATAATGAAGAAGTGTATTGCTAAATTGTTAATGCTATATTTGATCATTTTTAGCAGAATATGATAGAGGATACTTCTGAGATTGACAATGATGTTCAATTGGTTCTTGAGCTTTTGAAAGGTGACCCTTTCTTGGGTAAAAAGAAGGTAGGATTATGAATTCAATACCAAAATTCTTATTTTTGTTTTAAAATTGTAATGAAGCAGCTAGTATCCATTTAAAAGGCTTTTAACTTTTTTCTTCATTGCATAACCTGGTTTTGATTTTTATTTTTTGTTAGAAATTACTAGAGGATATGGGTTTTGATCCGGAAGGATCAATGAGCATTAGGAGCTCCTTTACTCCTGGTCATTTAACATCTTTCTTGGATATGATGCTTCAACGAGCAAGAATCATAAACTTAGACGAGGTAATCCCCCTTTCTAAAACTGCAAACTCATACCAAATTTGTGGGATTTGTTTTTTGTACAATGGACTGAATTACTTAGTCCCAACTTCTCGTTATATGATGTGGATGACTAAATATGGTACTAAAACATGCAAAGATGCTAGATTTAAACTTCAAACTTGGCAACATCCTCTTGTGCAAGAGAATGCGGCAATCTGTTGAGAAAGCAATAAATTTATGCCACCTCTATTAGCTTAAGCTTTTGGGACAATCGTTGGGTTACATTACAAATGCAGAATTATGGTCTTGTGATATAGTCATGGGAATGCTGATATTAGATTAATTAACCACCCATGGAGCATAAAGGCTCTGCCAAGTCCTGCTCTTGACCTCATAAACGTGGTTTACCTTTTCCACATCTTTCTTGGCTGACAGAAATTTATCTTTCCACCCATGACCCCACATCCAAACATCTTCTCTTGTGTTAAATTTCATATCATAGTAGTTAAAACCCTGGCCAAACCCAGGGATAACCTGTTTCACCACTTAGCCCTATCAGCATTTTCAGGACAAATATGAAAAAAAGAAAAAAAAATTCTAAAAGAGATGACATAGTAGAAATTAATTCATATTTACATCTCTCCAACTTTCTAATAGACATTTCTTCCACTTTCTTTCTCTATCAATGTGTTTTGTACCATATATTTGGTACAGTTATTTGCAAATTTATGTTAGTATGGATGTATATCAGTGCGTGTGTGCATGTATAAAATTATAGCTACCGTGGACAATTGTTGGGGTTGAAGTTTGACTTACTGCCGTGTCATCTGCCACTTGAGCCTCTTCACGTGTTTATGCTGTGCCCAGTTGGCTGCCCTGATTCGTTTCTAGTTATTGTGGTTAAGACTTGATTAATCCTGTTTAGCGATTAATATAAATTGTAAAGTCCAGATACATTATCCTTATTGATTTCATTTTCTCCTTAGATTAATAATATCTTTTGAAGCTTCTCTCTCTCTCAAATTTCATCTTCTTGACTATATGTGTATATGCATGTATAACATTGCTCAAATAAGTCAAATTACCTACACACTCACACACATATATCGTGGACAACGGTTGCCCATGTTTGAGCCAATCCTGCACTCCTAGTTGTTACCGATTGGGTTATAATTCATATGAGAACTAACACTTGACAGTGAATTTAGGATGTTGCAGGTAGAACTTTACTTCATTGAAGATGCAATTGATCTAGGGGTTTTTACCAATCCAAGGAATGAGCTGGAAGCTCTTGATTCAATCCTCAAAGTCATTGACAAGTCTCTGTCCAGTTGCAAAGATGCAACAGCAAATGTACTGCAAAATTTACGGAATGTAACTGTTGATCGGATCCATGAACTTGGAACCAGAATTGGTGAAGAGACGAGAATTCTAAGAGACTCTAACAGTGACATGGAAAATTGTCTCTTAGAATGGGGTGTGAAGAACGGTGTCAAGACAAAATTAGATATAGCTCGTAAGTAAGAATTGTTTAATACTTCCCTCCTTCCTTTCTTCCAATAAACTTTAGGGAAGCAAGTTTTATAAACAGTTAGAAGCTCCTTATATTTGCTGGGTTTTGTTGAAAAAGGATGTTAGAATGTCAACCTTGAAGTTGTTTTTATTTTTAGTTTTAACTTTTCCTCTCGTTACTTATCTAGATGTTGAAGGAGCTGGAAGAGGGGCCATAGCGAGAGAAGACTTAAAAGTTGGAGATATTGCTCTGGAGATTCCTCTATCTGTCATAATTTCTGAGGACATTTTGCATGAATCTGACATGGTATTTTATATTGCTTCATAAGCATAAGACTGGAGGCAGGCTTGCAGTTTAGTTCTCTTGTATCTACTTTCTATTCTTTGAAATCAGCTCTTGAATATTATTTGTATGCATATAAGAATATGTATAGATATTACATATTTTGTGTTCTCAGAGCAAGAGGACTAAATTTTGTGCCCTTCTAAGGTTGAATTAAGACTGCCCATTCGAACAACTCGTCACTTCATCAAAATTTGAAAGTGCTCAATATCCAGATAACAACAGGTTGATTTTGTGAGATTTGTAGGCTTTGAGTTTTGCTTAATCGACTTTGGAATCAATAATGGTTAATCCTTGATCAACAATGATCCCTCTAGGTTTTACAAGGTAATAGATTGAGACATTTATTGTTATGTAGGGGCAAACATTTAAGTCTAACTTGGAAGGACGATGAACTGTGTTAAAAGGGGACAATGTTCTGCAGAGTCTGAAGATATTTTGCCATAAAATTTATTTGGTTTATGTTTTGGCAACAATCACACATCCTTGTCTTTTCTCTTTTCTTCTTTAAGTTAATCACATTACCTTTCCATTTCCTCTTGATGCATTACTAAGTTGGTAGGTACTTATGAGCCTTCCCACTTCATATATTTTCAATTTGCAGCCCCAAATTTCACATGTTTAATATGGTGCATGAGATTAATCACATTTTATTGAAGGTAGTTCCCAATCTTGGAGCAAATTGATGGGATTTCTTTGGAGACAATGTTGCTATTGTGGAGCATGAAGGAGAAAAACAACCAGGATTCCAAATATAAGTTATATTTTGATACATTGCCAGAAGAATTTAACACGGGTAGGTCTTATCTGATTGCATCCAATAACATATGATTTCTATTTCTCTTTCTTCTCATCTTAATAGCTTTGATTAGTTTTATGTTATGATTGATGTCAACTCGCTACAGACCAATTGATTCTGGGGTGGGCAGATATTAGGTTAAACTGGTTAACTCTGCTAGTTTATGGGCTTTAGAGGTGGAATGATCGAGGTGAAATTATGGACGCTTAGAAGTGTTAAAGGTTTTATTTGGAGAAGCAAAATTTGGTTTGACATGATTCTATGTGAAGGCAAAATAGTAAATTATTTTGTATATCTGTTAACTAGGTTACAAGAGCATAATATACACACCTGCCCTCCTAGAGTAATAAAAGGAAATAAACAATACAAAGAAATAATTACCAAGACAATCCTTATAATTACTCTAAACCTCATAAGCATGGACACTCCTAATGGTGTGGTGTGTCCGTGTCCCACGCGTGATCGGACACCGACACTCTTCGTGCACTCCAGGCAATTGTCCAACACGCTATGTGGCGTGTCCTATATTGTTCATATTCTATATAGTTTTAACATGAAGAAAATGTCTTCAAAACCGACATAGAAAGCCCCATTTATAAATTTTGGATTATAAAATCTGGGAAATTCTTTAATTATTAAACATTTATGTAAAAGGTCAGAATAATCAATAATGTGAGAAAACACTATGAACTTCATGTTGAATTTGCTTTATATCTACTATATGCATTTTTGTTACTGAGGCTCTAGTAATATAGAGTTTAACCCTTAACTTAATACAACAATAGCAACTCCTCTAATTCAAAAGATTTCACATGCAAACGTCAAAGCCGAAAAAAGTATTGATTTATTGAAAACATGTAAATATGAAATTCTTTCTTTCTAAGAGATAAAACTCAATATATAAATATTTGAAGTTTCTTTTCTGCTTTGACCTGTGGAAAGATGTAGTTGGAGTTTTAGATTTATCTCGAGGAAAAGGACATGAATACAACAAAAAATATAGCGAGGCTATGCACAAATATTCCCATATTCTGCATT
The DNA here is from genome assembly GCA_023638005.1 of Forsythia suspensa. Taxonomy (NCBI): domain Eukaryota; kingdom Viridiplantae; phylum Streptophyta; class Magnoliopsida; order Lamiales; family Oleaceae; genus Forsythia; species Forsythia suspensa. The sequence goes on from JALRMA010000375.1 coordinate 32,104, forward strand.
CACGAGTTGCATCATACATCTTTATACATACAGAATATGTGAACATTTGTGATTGCAGAAAAGCTGTACTGCAGCTTTTCTGTTGAGAAACAATCCAGCAAGCATCCACCAGGCCTAAAGCCCTCTCACAGAAGTATGCGGAGATTGTTTCTTGAAGTCAAAGGGTGACAGTGGAGAGCCAGAAGTGGATTATAAGGCTTTTTGATTTTTGGAGTTCTGTGCGCTGAAAGAAGTAAAGAAGACAGTCGAAACCACACAAAATGAGTAGCACCCCTTTTAGAAATTGATGGTGTGTTCCGAAAAGAAACAGAGAGCAGGAATGTCCACGTGAAGTCGATTTGGATTCTTTTCGTTCACAAGATATCTTCGCTTTACCACTATTTAGATGAACTGTGAGAAAATTCATCCAAGTGTGACTAGAGTTCAAGAAAGAAGTCCCAAGTCGGACCGATGTTGGTATTATACCCAACTTATATAGTTGACTTTTAGTCTACATATTCATAAATTTAGCTGTAGCTGGAAAATATATTGAAGCCGAGATATATGTCTCTAACTTCATATCTTGTTCATCCTTCTCTTTCCCAATCTGCTGAAAGACTAACTGATTTATTTCATTGGTAGCTTAATACACTTGACGTAAACTGTGAAGTTGTAAATCTTACTGTTTGAAACATGGCTCCATAAATTTTTAACGTGCATAATGTGTCACCATTGACTGACATGATGTGGCTATTTAATTATGTTTACATCACAGGGTTGAGCTTTGGCATTGATGCTGTCATGGAGTTAGAGGGAACTTTGTTGTTAGAAGAGATTGTGCAAGCCAAAGAGGTTATATAGCGTTTCTATTTTGATCATAAAGACCCCATCTGTTTGAGGTTATCATTCTAAGACAAATTGAGCTATACACTAAAAAAGTTTGAATCATTAAGAAGATGCATGTACGTTATTTTTGTTATGCTGGTTGATTCCATTCTAAATCATTGGCTCGGACATAATGGATGGAAGTTAAGATATAAGACTAGTAGCTCGTATATGTTGAATATAAATACAAAAACTCCATGTAGGAGAAAGAAGTGAAGATGTATATATATATATATAGACCTGCTATACTAAAACAAAAAGCCACCTTGTTGTAATTGGATAAGAAAGGAAGGACAGTTAGGCATGTGAACCCTATTCATTTAATAAAATTACAAGAAATGGTGGATCAGTCCTTTGCTAAAGTTATAGAAGAAGTAAATAGATCATCTAACATTCTAACAAGAGAGGTCATCATTTTGCTGGTAATGGCAGTTGCATTTTATCAGCTTCTTTACTGAAGTGTCTTTCAGTAAGCATATGTCTTGTTTACATAGAAGTAAAAAAGGATGTGGAAAGGAATGAGAGAAGATAGAAAATGTGAAGTCAAATAATAGGTTACAGAATTGCATTCTTTATGTAAAGCTGCACTTTTCCCCATTATCTGTATCTTCTAGAATTCAAATTTGTATAATAAAATGATTTTTCCAGTGTCACTTCCAAAGATTATTGGTAGGATATCAATTGTAGTTTTCATCATAGTTTTATGTAGTTCTGTTAATACTTTTTTAAGGATGCATCTTAATAAAAACAGGACCATCCCCTGACACAATGGTCAGGAAATGGGTTTGATTTTTAGTATCACCTTTTAAGGGATTTTCTGTTATTACATTTTCAGAATTTGACGTAACTCCATTTTGTTGCAGCATCTACGGATCCAGTACGACGAGTTATTTCCTTCATTATGTGACTGCCATCCCGATGTATTTCACGAGAGCTGTATACATGGGAGCAGTTCTTATTTGCTTGTGAGCTTTGGTACTCTAATAGCATGAAAGTTATGTCCAGTGACGGAAAACTGAGGACCTGCTTAATTCCTGTTGCTGGCTTTCTTAATCACTCGGTCTGCACTTAATTTGATGAATCTCTTCTGTTTTCTGTGTTGTGTGATTTTAGCAATATATCATAAGGCTCTTGCAAAAAGTAACAAGCATGATCTGCTAAACCTGATGAAAAGGTCTAAACTTTTCGGTATTGCACTCCCTTAGGGAAAAAAAAAAAAAATTATGAAAAGGAATGAAAAGATTACTCAATTAGATTAACCGGTAATGTAAAAGCAAACTGCAACTACAAATCATTAGGACAGAATTTCACATCATTGCTTGCGATTTAATATGGTAGGGCAGACACTACCATCGTGTTGCTAGTCAGTCTTTTATATTTTCACCTCTCAACTAATTTGTTGCTTAGCTGATATTTTTTTTCCCTCCTTGATAGATTTTTCCGCACATAATGCACTATGGTCGAATAGATTCGACTACAAATTCATTAAAATTTCCTTTGTCAAGACCATGCAATGCTGGAGAACAATGCTTTCTTAGTTATGGGAACTTCTCTGGTCCTCATCTGGTAACCTTCTACGGTTTCTTACCACGAGGAGACAATCCCTACGATGTTATCCCACTCGGTACTTTCCCTAAATTTATCTTCTCTTGTGTATAATGACATATTTGGTAGGGAGGATGAGAGTATCTTGTTGTGTCTCCTTCCAGTACTATGTTCCAAACATACCCTTAATTCTTTTGAGGTGCTTATACATGCATTATATGCATAAGTTGGATATGCAACTTGGCCCAGGATCTTGCTTGGTTACATTTCATTTTTGGATCATTTTCTTTAATGTACAAGTAATACTTTTTCTTTATTTCTGTTACAGATATTGATGTTCCGCAGGATGAAGATTGTGAGGATGGAGGAGCAGCATGTGAATGGAACACTCACATGGTTCGGGGCACCTGGTTCTCAAAGAACCATGTCATCTTTAATTATGGGTTGCCACGACCTTTATTGAATCATCTCCAGAGCTCGGAGTCAAATGTGGCAGTCAAATACTCTTGTAAATTCTTTTAATGCTTTTTCTTCAAATGTCTGTAAAATTCCTGGTTCTAATGGCTAGTAGCAATTTAAACTTTTATTCTTAACTCCTCTATATGACTTCCAGACACGGGAGAACTTAGAAGTTGAACTAGAAGTACTTGGAGATCTTTGCTCTACATTTGAAGGTATGATGGAAGCCCTTGGTGAAGCAAGACTTGATGACAGGTAACAAGTGGCTGTATGTTATGGGATCAATCTTCAACAATTGAAGAACTTCTTGAAGAAATGTTCTTTTCGTCTTGTAGGGAAACAACCGGTGGGATGTAAAGCTTGCAGTGGAGTTCAAAGTTCTACAAAGGAGGATCATCTCCTCAATTTTAACTTCATGTTACAACGGCTGCAAGTTATTAGAAGTTGAGTTGGACAAACATACAGTGGAACACAGGTATGATCTGGTGTGGTGACCGATTTCAAACCGATGAGTCTTATATGCTTACTTTTTTTCTCTGAATTTCATCGACCTGAGTAGTTTCGATGGTAAACTGTTGCTTTTGGCAAATTAACAGTGTCTCATTATCTTCTTTCCATGAAATTGTAGGTGAAGTCAGGTTTACAGTTTACTTTTGTTTCTTGCCATCTGGTTTAACCTTCATACTGATCTCAAATCCAGAATTTAGCACTCAGGTTGAGCTTTGCAAGTTGATATTTACGCTGTGCTCTGGTTATAGTCAGCACGAAACTAAGCTTTATTTGCAATAAATTTGAACTTGATCATAGTATCGTTTTGCCACTCCATTCTATTCACTGCAACATGTGCTGAACGATCCATCTGTATCTTGTGCAACTCTACTACGTCATGTTAATTTTAGTCTCTCTCTTCTAACATGTACTGGTGGGATCACCTCAATCTTGTTAATTTGTACAAGACATGCCGATTATACAAACTGTATTTTTTTTCCTATTTATTCCACAAACAATAAATTGAATGTATATTTCATTTTTATAGAAACGTCAATAAAAGGTCGTGATTTCATTTTTGAAATTTCATAAAATTAACTCTATTTTTAAATATCAAAAATAATCTTTTATTCATTGTTTAACTCCAGTTTCATCTTCTTTCGAGCTTTTAAACCACAATAAACTTTGCCACCACAGTATTCTAGCCCTAGTCCCATCCACTATAAGTGCGATCGCTCAATTGAATTGGAACCCTATCCCTCTAAACGTAGTGTATAGCTTCTCTCTTTGCTCTAGAGCACCCTTCCATGTTGCTCCATTGATGATGAAAGGAGGTTTCAAGAGTCTATTTTGACTAGATCAAACCCAATATTAACTGGATTTGATTTGACTAGGATGGATGTTTTTAAAAAAAGAAGATTTTGGCAATAATGTAACATGGTTTTATGAAGGGAAATAGCAGCAGAGGCCCCAAACTTTGAATTGTGTTGCATCTTGGTCCCAATCTTCAATTCTCAATCTTTGATTTTAGTAGCACTTACTTCCCCATTGGACAATTTTACCATGTCTTCGATTAACAAGTTTAAATTTTATTAGAAGACAATGTTATCCTTCTCTTTTGTATATATATATATATAAATTAAATAGAGAACAAGAATTCAAAAATTAAAAACATGAAAATCTTCTTCTTCTCCACTCCACGCACCCACCCTAACCCAACTCACCTCGTGTCAAAATAATTATAACTATCGCCAATCACTTTTAATGTGGACTTGAGGAAAAAATAACTATTTCCTAACATTCTTGTTTTCTAATTTTTATTTGAAAATAAGGGTAAAACCATCCTTTAATAAAATGTTGACTTGTTAATTATTGGTAAGGGTAAAATTGCTCACTAAGGATCAAAGTGCTACTAAAATGAAAGACTGATGATTTAAAATTGTATGCTCTGTTTTGAAGAATGGGGACCAAGATGCAACATGCTTAATAGTTTTATGGACCTATGCTGCTATTTTTCTTTTTTAAATTGGACGGAAGGTGGGAATGGTCCATAATCTTTTATTTTGTTGGAGAAGTCCCGAACCTATGCCTTTAAATGTGCAAATGATCATTTTGGACGAAATCACTCCAAAACGTTCGTTAGTTTTCTGTGTGCTTTACACTCTTCTTTAATAACAGGGACAAATTTGTCAACTACAAAATAAAATAAATAAAAAAGATCATCTTCTTGAATCCCCACTCCCACTCCCCACTCCCACTCCCACTCCCACTCCCATCAACACAAACATCAACCATCGTCACCCCAATGATGATCTCCCCAAATCGGTAGTTTGGCGGTGAATTGACGTTGGCTTGGTAGTGACAGCGGTGACTGTTTGTGTTGATGGGATGGGTTGAAGAATATGAAGTCTTTATTTTTATTTTATTTTTAATTTTATTTTAGAATTAACAAATTTGTCTATACTTCTAGTATACATTTTCTTTTGCTGTGCAATCCGACTGTAGGTTCTATTATAATAATGAGTTGAGACGGTAAACAGATTTTGGAGATGATCGGTGGAGAGAGATGATCAATTAAGGAGGGCGGATTGAGAAGATGACCAGATTTTGGAAATTGTTTATTGAAGAAGATGATTGGACAACAAATTTTAGAAGAGATGAAATTGAAGACGTAATGACATACGGACGTGCTCTCTTTCCGTAGTGGAAAAAAATCTCTACTATCATGATTAAAAGAGAGTAACCATGTGCAAAACTAATGGACGTTTTAGACAGATTTCGTTCAAAAAAATGACTATTTGGATACCTAAAGACTTATATTTGGGACTTTTCTACCAAATAAGAGGTTAAGAACCATTTACACATGATGAATATAAGTGGGAATGGTGGCAAATGGTCAAAGTGACCCGGCCATTTTTCCAAAAAGGCCGTTGACCACTTTATAAAAAAAAAAAACATTAAAATGAGTTATTTTGAAAAGTCCAAAATATCCTCGAGCAATCAGAAACATATGAAACGATAAACTTCCAAAGAAATGAAAAAAAATCAAAAAATCGGTGAAGCGTGAAATTGATAACCGCTCTGCACGCTTGAAATTTTGGGATTCTTCCTCGTAGAGAATTCACAATCAAGAACTCGCATTTTTTCGAACTCCGCAGATAGAACTTTTCATTTTTCGAGAAAAGAGTTCAAACAAACTTCAAATTTTTGTATTTACTTCAACTTAATTTGATATTATTGTATGAAAATCTTGTAATAATGTTGAAAATATGTTGGGACATGTTGAAACTACATAAGAAGGGCATAACTGATTGTAAATGAAGCAATGTATTGATTAAAAGGAAGATTGAAATTCTTAGAGAACTATAACCGAACTATCACCTGTTAGGATTTCATTTGATGTTTAAAGGTAGTTGTTCTATTAACAGTCAAATCCTAGGTTAACAGAAGAAAGTGTCATGTTAACAGGCCAAATTGTTAGGTTAACCTACC
>JALRMA010000376.1:0-17313 GCA_023638005.1 Forsythia suspensa
GTCCTTAATCTATGTGTTTTGGTGCGTAATTGGTCATTATTTAATAAAAAGACTAATATACCCTTAATTTTAATAAGAAAAAAAAAATTGTAGTTGGGTTGATAACCTTTGTAAAAAGTGCAGATGGGTCCTATACTTTTATTTTTATAAAAAATTAAAGAAAACTAACTAATTTTTTTTTGAATGAACACTTTATTGACCAAATTGATAATATAATAAAAAATCTGTATGTTTTATGAACTCGCTATAAAATAACTAAAATTTAAACTTATAATTGTTAATAAATATGTCAAATAAAATTATTGTTTTTATTATTAAGTAATTGTATTATTTAAAATTTAAATTTTTATTTGATCGTTAAAAAAAAAAAAAAAAACTTTGTCACAAATTTGATGCTCAAATATTTTAATTTAATTGAGATATATTTTTATTGATTACAAATATTATAGATCCAATTATATTCTTCATATTTTAATTTATCGTTTTATTTTCTTTCAAAAATAAACAAAACATAATGTGTAATTTATTAGTATTTTTATGTTAAATAAAAATATAATAAGATTAGTTCAATGCCATAAAATTATATATGTTGTTTTGTTATTTATTTAACTTAATTTTTATTCGAGTGTATCAAATCACATAACAATTACATATATTTAAAGTACAATAATTTTATATTTTTTCTTTTATAAAAAATTTAATTCATACGACTATAATAATATATTTAGTATGCACAATTAAATATTATTTAATAAATGTACCAAACCTATTTACACATTTTTTAAAGGTTAGGAATCTAAATATAATTTTCTCTAATTTAAACCAAGGGCATATATGTCATTTTCATCAAATAAAGACCAATTATGCACTAAAATACATAAGTTACGTGCTTATGTGCCAAAAAAATAAACGTTAGAAACCATTTTCACATTGAAGACAAATATTAAAGACCATTTGCGCCAAATTCCCTATTCTGTTAGTCAACTCATTTAACCAATGTGTCCAAAACTTAAAAAGAATAAAATTGTCATTTCATTATATTTAATTAAAATACTTAAAAATAAAAGAAAATAAAAAAGAGAAAAGAATTAAGTAGTCGTTTGACAGAGATTATAAACTGACTTATAAACCAATATTGGTTTGTTTGAGTTAAAATTATTGACTTTTCAAATCAATTTAATGTAAATTGATAAAATTGTTATTTCTACTTTAACATGATATTTTGTTGATTAAGAGTAATATAGGCATTTCATGTTAAAATTAGTTTGAAAAGTCAAAAATACGTGTAACGACCACGGACTTTCCTCTCGACCTTCGCTTTCGCTTTGGGCTATTCCATGCACCGTTAACTTTACGATTGTCCACTAGAGATTGGGATCAAAGTAGATTTATTTGGCGTTCACGATTCGAACCATTGACCTCCTCCTTTAGGGGACTTAAGTGGAATCTTTGGTACCAATTGGACAAACTCGCCTAATTGATACCAACATTCCACTTAAGTTTTCTTTAAGGGGGGTCAAGGGTTCGAATCACTGAGAATGCAAAATAAATCTAGTTTGGAGCCCAACCTCTAGTGGACAGTATGTAAATTAACGATACACGGAATAGCCCCTAGGCGAAAGGTCGTATGAGAAAGTTCGTGGTCATTACCGAATATGAGGCTAAATTTGCTTGTCTGCCAAAGTTTGCCCCATACCGTAGCAATGTAAGAAAGAAGAGCAAGGCGCTTTGAGGAGGGACTTAGGTCTTGTATAAAGCAAGCAATTATACCATTCGATTAACAACTTATAAAAAGTGGTTAGTAAGTCGCTCAGTGGAAAGAGCTCAACTCTTAGATAAGGAGGAGAATAAGGCCCAACCAAGTGGTCACAAGTTCAATGGTGGAAATTTAGAGCACAGTTTGAAAAAAATAATGGCCAAAAAAGAAGGAACAACCAAGCAACAACAAGTGGTCATTACCAAAACAAACAAAGCAGAGAAAGACTTGCTCAAGTGTGGCAACGAACATCTTAGCGAATTTCTTATGAGTACGGGTGTATGCTTTAGATGTGGAAAGTCGGGTCACTTCGCAAATGATTGCAATGAAAGGTCTTTTGGCGCAAAGAGCAAAGTAAGCAAAAGAAAACTTAAGCACGTGTTTTTACAATATTTAAGAAAGAGTTTGAAGAGGCCTCAACTGTAGCGACATGTACATATATATTAGTTTAATTATTTCTTTAGTTGAGTGTGATTTAACTTCATGCATTGAATTAATGTAGGCACTATGTATGTATGTAATGTACCTGCCAGTGTCTTAATTGATTCTAAACTACCCATTCATTTCTTAGTCCATCTTTCACTGAGAAAATGGAGAAACCACTTACGCAAATGGACTCTCTGGAGCTGTAATGAATTTAAATTATGTTTTATGTGATTGTTCAATATTAGTAGATGGGAAAGAACTACTAGCAGATCTTATAGTGTTGGATGTCCAAGACTTTGATGTCATATTAGGGATAGACTGGCTATCAAGGTATCATGCTACAATTAATCTTTGTCAGAAGAAAAAGTGGTGTTCAAACCCCCAAATATGCATAGCTTTTTCTTTTCGGGAGCAAAGGCAAAGCCCTCTATTCATATAATCACAACTATGAAAACTAGCCAATTGTTGATCAGAGGTTGTGTAGCTTATCTAACTTCAATAATGGAGGAATCAAAGACGGATCTTTCCATTGATCAAGTCCCCGTGGTTCAAGAATATCCAGATGTATTCCCAGATGATCTTACTGGTTTGCCACCTAAAAGGAAGATTGATTTTGTCATCGATTTATTGTCTGGAACAGCTCTAATATCAAAGGCACCATATCGCATGGCCCCTGCTGAACTCAAGGAAATCAAGGACCAACTCCAAGATCTTTTAGATAAATGATATATAAGACCAAGCTTCTCTCTGTGGGGTGATCCAGTTCTTTTTTTAAAGAAGAAAGATAGCTCGATGAGGTTGTGTATGGACTATTGAGAGCTGAACAAAGTGACAATTAAAAACAAGTATCCATTGCCAAGAATTGAGGACTTGTTTGATCAACTCCAAGGTGTTAGTCATTTTTCCAAAATTGATTTGCGGTCGGGATATCATCAACTAAGAATCAAATAAGAAGACATTCCAAAAACTGCCTTTTGCACTTGATATGGACATTATGAGTTTCTAGTAATATCTTTTGGTTTGACAAACGCTCTGCAGCTTTCATGGATCTAATTAATCAAGTTTTTAAAGAGTACTTAGATCAGTTTGTCATAGTTTTCATTGATGACATCTTGATCTACTCACCATCTAAACAAGAACATGAGCAACATCTGTGATTCGTGCTTGAGATACTTCGAGACAACAAACTCTTTACTAAATATAAGAAGTGGGAATTTCGTCGCATAGGGTACCATTCTTGGGACATATCGTATCAAAGGAAGGGATTGCAGTGGACCCTAACAAGGTTGAGGTTGTCCAAAACTAGCCGACACCATCAAACATTGGGGAAGTTTGTAGTTTCCTTGGGTTAGCTTGTTATTATCAAAGGTTTATCGAGGAATTTTCTAGAATTGCCTCAGCATTAACCCAGTTAACCAAAAAGAACGTAAAGTTTCAATGGACTCCAGACTGTGAAAAATGTTTCCAAAGGTTAAAGAAACGCTTGACTTCAGCGCCTATACTAACAATTCCACGAGATAACGAAGGGTATGTCATCTACAGTGATGCTTTGAAAATAGGGCTTGGTTGCATTCTTATGCAACATGGTAAGGTAATTGTTTATGCCTCAAGACAGTTGAAAGAGTATGAAAAGAACTATCCAACTCATGATCTCAAGTTGGCAGCTGTCGTCTTTGCATTGAAGATTTGGAGACATTACCTATATGGGACTAGATGTGAGATCTATACTAATCATAAAAGTTTTAAGTACTTTTTCACTCAGAAGGAGCTAAACATGAGAGAACGTCGATGGTTGGAACTTGTAAAACACTATGACTGTGTGATCAACTACCACCCCAACAAGCCAATGTTGTGGCAAATGCGCTAAGTAGGAAGGCTCATGGATCAATAGCTACATTGCAGGCTATTTAGAAACCGTTGTTGGTGGAAATTCAAAAGTTTGAGTTGGAGATTGTACTCGAGATAATTAGGGCTATTTTGTCAATATGACCATCAAACCAACCCTATTCGAGAAGATCAAAGCTTTGCAATACAAAGATCCTCGGGTATTGAAACATTGGACTGAAGTTGCTGATGAAAAACGCACCGATTTTATTATCATTACTGATGGTGCACTTCGATATGGCAGTAGGCTTTTGGTTCCTGATGACGAAGGGTTGAAACGAGAAATCATGAAGAAAGCTCATAATACTCATTACTCGATTCACCTGGGAAGCATGAAGATGTTCTGAGATTTGAGAGAACATTTTTGGTGGATTGGGATGAGTCGGGATGTAGCATCATATGTTCAACACTGCCTCACTTGTCAACAAGTTAAAGCTGAGCATCAACGACCTTCGGGCCTCTTGCAATAGCTTATGATACCAGAATGGAAATGGAAAAGAGTTGGTATGGACTTCGTTGTTGGTCTGCCTAAGACCAATAAGGGCTATAATTCTATTTGGGTAATTGTAGACCGTCTTACTAAGTCAACAGACTTCTTACCGCCAAAACTACTTATAATATGGAATAATATCTTTGAACTATATATGGCAGAGAGATAGTCGGTGCATGGAGTCCCATTATCCATTGTATCTCGACCATGACCCTAAGTTCACTTCTTCTTTTGGAAGAGCCTAAACAGGCTATGGGCACACAATTAAGGTTTAGTATGGCTTTCACCCAAAATGGATGGACAATCGGAAGAACAATTCAAATTCTTGAAGACATGTTACGAGCGTGTATTATTGACTTTCAAGGCACTTGAGATGAGTATCTTCCATTAGTTGAGTTTGCCTACAATAACAGCTTTCAATCTACCATTGGTATGGCACCTTATAAGGCATTGTATGGAAGGAAATATCGATCACCTATCCAATGGGACGAGGTTGGAGAAAGAAAATTATTGGGCCCAGAGATTATCCAACAAATAGATGAGGTTGTTGAGAAGATTCAAAAAATGTATGAAGATCGCTCAACGTGAGACGTAAAAGCTATGCAGATAAAGGAATAAAGCCTTTAGAATTTGTTGTCGGTGACATGGTCTTCTTTAGGGTGGCACATATGAATGGTGTAATGAGATTTGGGATGAAAGGGAAGCCGAGTCCTCGTTTTGTGGGACCCTTTGAAATTTTGGAAATGGTAGGTGAGTTGGCTTATCGGATCGCATTACCATCTGTATTGTCATGGGTGCACAACGTATTTTATGTTTCTATACTGAGAAAATGTATCTCAGACACCTCTCACATCCTAAGCTATGAGTCGTTGGATCTCCGCAAATATTTTACTTACGAAGAGATTCTAGTAAAGATCTTAGAGAGAGTAGATAAAGAACTTAGAAGGAAGATGATAACGCTGGTCAAAGTACTTTGGAGGAACCATGTTGTAGAAGAGGCGACATGTGAGCACGAAGATGAGGTGATGGCGAAGTATCCCCACCTATTTGGTAAGTTTTAATTTCTAGGACGAAATTCATTTTAAGGGGTAAGGAATTGTAACGCCACATATCCATTTACATGATTATTATTATTTATTATGATGCTCGTATTAATATTACAATTAATTCTTAATTAATGAATTTACGTTTTGTAACTAACTATTATTTTGCGGTGGAATGTACCGTGGACGTCCTAGACGATCAACGTGCCTCTTAATTTAATAATAACATGTTTATAATCTTATTAATGTTAGATTAAATTATATAATATCTTTATTTTATCATGTTCATATATCTTTGGTTTGAACGTAGTTATCAAATTGGAAGATTTTCTATTCTTATTAAGTATATATTTGTGTAAATTGATATTATTAATAATTGGAAACTAATAAGCTAATGGGACTAATTTAAGAATTGAATAGGTTAATATAGGTAAATAAGGGAACTCGTTATTTAATTAGCACAAATTATACCTAAATAAACGCAATTAGATTAGAAGTCAACAATTTGCCTATTTTATAAACCTCCTTCTAAGTTAAGTCAGGCCTTCGCCACAATTTCAACATTCTCAATGTCTTCTTCACCCTTTCGAATTTGGTGTTATAATTTTTCTATTATTTTACCATCATTGGTTGGATCGAATTTGAAATTCATGTCATAAGTCCAGTACATCCATTTGAATCTTAAAGAATAATGGTGGATTTCTTCACTTGCATACCCATGTGCGCATATACTTATATTGTGTGTGTATATACATATTTATATATCTCTCCACGTGTACCAATTGCCATCATATTGTCCTTTTATTTATTTAGAACCCTATTAATTCATATGTTGATTTTGAACACTACGCATCTCATTGGTATTTCACAGGCTAAATTCCTATTACTAATTTATGGCCTTGTTTATTTTGGTGTTTCTATTTTTTTTTTCATATGAGTAATTGCAGTTTGCTGTGATATTTTACTAATAAAAGAATATATATATATATATATATATATATACACCGAAAGAAATGAAATTTAATTACTTGAGACTCGCACTCTTTTAATAGATTGTATAAACTTTTAGTTTAAAATAATATTGTTAATATGTCTAAATACTTATATTTTATTTGTCAATAATATTATTTAGATAAAATATAACTTATGTTAAGCAAGTTATAAGAATTCTGTGGTATAAATATAATGCTTATCATTATTAAATATTTAAAATTGTGTTTAGCAAAGAACTTATAAGATTAGCCAAGCATGCCAAAGTTAGATTGGTATATGCCTTGTACTTCACATATAATTATGGGGATGGTTTTGTATCTTTTAATTATTGGCAACATTATATAAATGGTACAAATGTGGTCTCTTACCTATTATTTCTGTGGCTGTTATATAATTTATAATGTTAAAGTAATACTCACGATAAGACAATATATAGTCGGACTATTATAACAATAAAAATAAATGATATATAGATTTTATTTTAATCAATGGAAATGACTTAGGACTTTTGACACGTTGACTTCGTGGATGGCCAAGGACAGCTCTACTTGCCTTTTCAAAAGTAAATTGCTACGTATTCGTGTAAGTAATTGTAGGGTGCAATGTTAAATGTCTAAATGTGTTACATAAATAACTATTATGTACACATGGGGTTCTCCGCAATTATTGTGTTCATTCAATAAAAAATTTGGGCATAAAATTTATTATGCAAATTATTGTTTTTAATAAATATTATTGAAAATATATATGATCTCAAAATATAATAATAACATTGAACCACTTTCCGCATTTATGATTTTTATTTAATGCTAATTAAATGCTAACACTTAAAGTCTAGAGTTTTTAGACTTGGGTGTTACAATGGTGAAATAAACTACTTTTAATTTATAATCTCTATCAAACAAGACCTAAATAAAAATATAAACACCTCACACCACCCCTTCACCAACCCCATGCGTCGTTGTCACCACCACTGTGGGAAGAAGGTTTTCAACCAATCATGGGAGAAAATCCGTTAAACTATTTTCAACCACATTTTGCTATGCTTCAATCTTCAAAAAGCAAAAATCTAGAATATTTCCTTAAACTAATTTGTATCTATACTTACTTCTAAAAAGACTCTAAAAAGAAGAAATAATTTTGGACTATTTTACCCTTTTATATTACATCTTTGGATTATTTTATCATCTCATATTAAATTAAAAAATTCAAAAGCCTTTCATCTCCCACTATTATTAAACAAAACAAGGGGTTGTTTGGGCATTTAGACAACTTATTTTCATTTTTTTAATTGCGAATACAAAGGGTGATGATTATGTAATTCTTAAATATGCATGTAGGATTATAAAAATGGAATTTATGAATTGGAGAGTTAAAAGACCTTTTATTTGTCAATATTGACATCAAAATTTATCATTTTTTCAGAAAAGTCTTGTGATGGTCGAATCCATTTCCTCTTTATTTTGGCATCAACTTTTCAGATTAAATTTTACAAGTTAGAATTAATAAGTTTCTCTCAAAATTCTATCATTTTGACCTTTTCTTTTCACAACATATTACACACACAAAACTCATTTTTCTTCAAGTTTTACAAATGAAAGAAAAATGAAAAAAGTGATAATTCAAAGTTGTTGAAGTACAAACAAAAGTTTCAAATTTTTCAATCAGTTTTCATATTCAAGAAATCTAAGGTGAGATCTACTTACAGATAGGTATTTCAACTTGATATAATATTTTTTATAATCTTACACGATGTGCTAATAGACCATTCCATTTGATAGGGTTCTATTTGGTCACTTATGAAATGTTATAAAGAAATATATAGAACTTTTCATTCGATATGGTTTGGTATTTTCGCTATGAAATGTAATAAAGAAATATAAAAAAAAAAATTATGTTCGACATGATTTGATTACTCACTATGAAATGTGGTATGAATTGTATAGATATTTATATGAATTTTGGAGGAATGGATGACATCTTCAATACTAGAGATAATTAAATAAAATTAAAAAGCAATAATATGAAACATTTATTTATTGCTCACTCAAACTTAATCTATACTAATTCTAAAAGTCTCTTAAAGGGAGAAACATTTTTGGACAATTTTACACTCATATATTATAACTTTGGACTACTTTATCCTTGTACATTGAATTAAAAAATTCAAAACCATTTCATCTCCCGAACTATTTTACCTTCCTACATTAAATTAAAAAATTCAAAACTCTTTCATCTCTCGAACTATTTTACCCACCTACATTAAGTCAAAAAATTCAAAACCCTTTCATCCCCAACATTATCGAACAAAATAAGTTGTTTGAGACATTTGGACAATTTATCTTCAGTTTTTTTTTTCAATGCGAAATACAAATGATCATATGATGATTTCAAAAACTTTTTATTTTCCAACATTATTGAACAAAATAAGGGGTTGTTTGGGCCTTTAAACAACTTATCTTTAGTTTTTTTTTAACTGCAGAATATAAAGGGTCATATGATGATTATGTAATTTCCAAATATGTATTTAGGATCATAAAAATAGGACTATTTTACCTTCATATATTACATCTTTGAATTATTTAACCTTCCTATTAAATTAAAAAATTCAAAAACCTTTTATCTCCAACCATTATTGAACAAAATAATGGGTTGTTTGGATCTTTTGAACAACTTATCTTCATTTTTTTTACTTGTAATACAAATGTTCATATGATGATTATGTAATTCCTAAATACATATTTATAACACAATCTCACTAATATACAATACTCTTATAATATTTTATCCTCTCATATTCAAAAATCCAAAACCTTTTCCCACACCACCATTAATAAACTACATAACACAATCTCATTTATATACAATTATTTTATAATAATTTTTCTCCCATATTCAAAAATCTTAAAACATTTCACCTCCCATCATTATTAAACTATATATAATCCGCGTGTTGTGTATTTATGTGTAGTTACTATATAATTTTTGTGAATAATAATTGAATTGATTTTGAATAAATTGTAATATGAAGTTAATCCATTGGTATAATTGGAGCTGGCAGCTGGTGCAACTGACAGTGATAAAATGTGTGAACTAAGAAATTTGAGAGGATAATTAACAGAATTCTAGATGAATTGATATAAGGGATTGTTAAAAATACTATGGTAAGTGACAATGCTAAGGAAACAAAGTGTCGAGTCCTTCATCGATTAAATAATTTAGTAATCTCTATAGATCACACTATGTGTGATATTTATTGTTGAACTATTTTGTAGGTTAGAACTGAAAAGCAGTGAAGAGCTTCTTGAAAATAAGTTAGGAAAGCAGATATTGCAGAAAGGATTGCTGCTAGAGTTCAAGAAAGATCTGGAGAGAGTATTGCTAGCAATTGCACAGAAGCCTGATGGCAAGAAGAATTGGATGGTTTCCGATTAGGTTTTATTAGAAACAACTCATGCGGCATATTGGATAGGTTGCTAGGTGTTGGATTCTTGTCTTTTTCTACACTGCTTAAGCACTTTATGCTCTGGGTCTCTCAGATTGTCCCCTTGGTTCTTACTTATGCAGAACGGTGACATGACCTTCATTAAGCCACAACAAATTACTTTCATTGTTCTTTGTGTTGAAAATTTTGACCACACGTAAATATCAAACTTAGTTCAGAGAGCTCAAAGTAATTTGATCCGTTAATCTTGTCATTTGGAGTAAAAATACAAATTGTTTTGGATACTATTATTTGTCTCTACTTTGTAAAATTACTTACTTTGTTATTTGTTCAGGATCAAACATTGCTTGAATTTGCCTGGATTGAGCTTCTTGAAAAGAACAAATCAGTAAGAGTGGAAGAGCTGGCTGAGGTAAACTTTTTTGCATTACTAAATTTGCATTTATGTGTTCTTCTAATGACATTAGTTTATTCTAATGAGATGATTTTTGGTAGTGCCGAGCCTCTTGAGAGCTATTGTGCTCATCTACTTTTTTCAAGGATGACATATACTTTCATTGCTTTGGAGAGTAAATGTTCATTTTACGCTTATGGGCCTCGACCTTTGTTCGTGTATGTTGCAACTTCTTATAGGCACACGAGATATTTGGTCACTAATAATACTGATTTTTGTTTCACTTGGTCCGCTTTGGTAATATATGTTATGTTCATTTCTAGTTGGTGTTCCTGTTAACTTATGGATTAATTGATTTGTTGTGATGCGCCCCGGTGAATATCAATTGCTAGGTTGACGAACTTCTACAGAGGAAGTATGTCAAAGAGACTACCGAGAAGGAACTTAAAGAGTTTGTGAAGTTACTGAAATCTACCAGGAAAATGTCATCGCATTCAAAACCCACAAAATATTCATGGAGGATTGAAAAGAAGATGCGGATAGAATTGAATCTCCGGAAATATACGCAATAGACAAAACATTATGTTTCACCGTATTTTTAATATTAGATTTTATATTTTCATACAGTATTAAATTAAGTTATAATTATTTAAATATTTAAATAAATATATATCTCACAACATCAATATTATATAACGTGCTACGCACGTTTTAAATACTAGTTTAACAAAAATGTCCCAATTGAGAGATTTGCCATGACTTAAAAAGAATTATCCACAGTCAACATGGGACGTGACAGTGACAGATGTTTCAATTCTCTGGAACGTATATCAAGAATGCTCCACCAGCCAATCACGTTACCTGCCACATCACCAACACCATGTTTGGCTATCTTACAAATTTTACTTATACATAAATAAGTGCCTTTTTAGTGATCAAATTTAGACAAGGAAATTATAAAAAGTGTCTTTATTGCAACTGGTTATTTTGAAATACAACTGATTTTGAAAACAAATTGAAAATAGCTACTTTGAAAAAATATTCTCAATCAATTATCTAAAATCTCAACACTTTCTATTAAAATTCACCAAAGACTAATACCACAAAAATCAGATCTAGAACAAGATTTCACAAAAAAAATTTCAACTCACACCTCGTGCCACCGCCCACCGCTAGCCACCACCCAACTCAAGTAAGTTACTTTCTTAATAGATTAATTTAAATTATAAAAGAACAAAAATCTAAATGTTTGTGGTGGATTAGTTTGAGCTTGTTTTTAGATAGAACTTCTCGCTAAGTTTTTTTTTTTTAATATAGTTGCAGAAATTTTGTTAAAGGAAAATGGGTTGATGTGTAGTTGAAGGAATAACAAATGTTATTGAAGACGATTGTGGAAATGGCAGCAGAATCATCCAAACACCGATAATTGAACTATCTAACGTTTATTTTCTAGACAGTTCAACCGTTGAAAAAAAACAACAGTAGAATTGTCGAAATGAAACTCAACTCTCATTTTTTTAAAGAAGAGCAATAGATAACTTCTCTTAGAAGTCGAAAAAGAAAAAAATGTCATTTTTTAAGGAGGATAAATATAATTTTTTGCATCTAAAAATTGTCAATTTTACAAATATTATTAACAGTTGCTATTTTTCAAAATCACTTTTGACTACTTCTCTAAATTCTCCAAATAGAAATAAATAAGTTATTATATTTGGGTAGAGATGGCAATGGGTCGGCCGGGCCTACTTACCAAGATGGGCCTGGCTCGACCCGTCAAAGAATCGTGACTGGATCGCCCCGTGGTGCGGGCCGATCCATGATCACACGTGAACTTCTATTTTTTTAAAAATTAAAAAATAAGTTATGATAAAATTGACATTTCAACTATAAATTGTAGAAATGTAAAAACTTGATAGTTAAAATTTATAAATTCAACTATAAATTGTACAATAAAATATATAACGTTGATAATATATTTTTTTCGGATTGTATAGACTGAGAGAATTGTAAATTTGTGAAGAATATGAAAACTTTAAGGGATATTTATAAGAAGAAAAAAAAAAGAAAAGAACCGTTTGAAGGAAAAAAAAAATTAAAGATCAAATCACGAGCTGGGTCGGCCCAGCCTGTGCCCATTGTTAGACGAGCCCGAGCCGTCCAAGGGCTGGACTTTCATGGACTGGATTGACGGGCCGACGAGCGACTCGTCCGTTTGCAATCCCTATATTCGGGTAAGAGTTGTCAAAAAGAAAATATTAAGTAAATAATTATTTTTCTTTAAAATTATTGAAAAACGTAAGTTATCTAAAACTGTTTATTGAATATGACTTCCTCGCTATCACCAAGCCCGCGAGGTATGGCTTTTGAACTCATATCACCGAAGGTGAGTCAAAATCATACTTTCTCCGTTCCTTGAAGGTATGCTTACTTTCTCTCACACAAATTTAAAAAATTTAATTATTATAGTTGTAATAATAAATTTTAATTACATTTTTCCTAATACACCTCTACATTAATATAATAATAGTTCATATTTGTTAATAACAAAACACATTAAAGAAGACATATTATAAAATTAAGAAACTAACCATTGTATCAACAAAGAAATTGGACTATAATCTAGAACATATGAATACAGAAAATGATTTTATCCTTATGGGACGGAGAGGGTATCAAAATATGTGGTTGATAGACAACAAATGAACATTATTAACATTCTCGTATTGATATCGAACATTGATTAGCCTTCCAAATATTTAAATTATAATTTCAGTTGGTCAAACTGATCAATATATTTTTTTTCACACATTTCGTAGAATCCACAATTTATTACTCACTTATTATCCACACATTTTATATGACTAGTAATTTATAAGTATTTAAAAAATAATTTTCACACTACTAAACATCCACTTAAATTTTTTAAAATAATTTTTTACTTATTTTTAAGCTTAGCCAAACGGGCAATACAAATACCATTTTCGCATTAGTGGACAAGCCCTCGCTCTCTCCCCACGCCCCTCCTCTCTCTCTCTCTCTCTCTCTCTCTCTCTCCGAACATCAAATCATCCATGGCCTCTGGGTTGCTCCGGCGAGCGATAACTAGAGTTCCGGCAACGGTTCAGGCGGCGAGAATAATCCTGAACCGCACCCACGCGTCGGAGGCCCAGGCCCAACAGGTGGAGCTGAATGCGAAGTCTTCTAGCAACCTGAAGACCTTCCAAATCTACTGGTGGAACCCGGACAGCCCGCAGAAGCCCGAGCTTCAGAATTACGAGATTGACCTCAAGGAGTGCGGGCCTATGGTTCTGGACGCCCTAATCAAGATCAAGAACGAGATCGACCAGACCCTGACCTTCCGCCGCTCCTGCCGTGAGGGAATCTGCGGTTCGTGCGCTATGAACATCGATGGTAGAAATGGTCTTGCTTGTTTGACCAAGATCCCATCTGAGCCGACCACTATGATTACCCCTTGCCCCACATGTTTGTGGTCAAGGATCTTGTGGTGGATATGACCAATTTTTACAACCAGTATAAGTCGATTGAACCGTGGTTGAAAAGGAAAAGTCCACCGGAGGCTCCGGGAAGGAGATTTTGCAGAGCAAGGAGGACAGGAAGAAGCTTGATGGAATGTATGAGTGCATTTTGTGCGCCTGCTGTAGCACGTCCTGTCCCAGCTACTGGTGGAATCCCGAGTCTTACCTCGGCCCGGCTGCCCTCCTTCACGCTAATCGGTAACTCTTTTTTTTCCCTCATATAGTTCAGATTTTACTTAATGTGGCTGATTTTTGTTAGTTGAAATTTGAAAATTTGTCAATTCATGTAGAAATACTTTATGGTTAACTTGATATGAAGTGATTAAAGAAGCTGGGCTTTTATGCTATATACAAAAGACATTAGGAATGAATATGAATACTCTCTTCCTATAGGTACTGCAACAATGGAAAGCAATGAAAGGATGTATGATACAGAGTTGCAGTCTACGAATAATTATTTAGTTCCCGTAGTACTTTGCCGAAACCCATTTTAGCTAACTATAATGATAAAGCAAAGAGGACATATAATGATAAAGCACTATGGCGAACAATCATAAGAGTGGCCTCTTTTGGATGTGTACCTTGCATTTACTAGCTACTTTGAAAAGAAATGCATATGAATATTGCTACGAATAAACCTCTGAACCTGATAAATTGATAACAACAAAAAAGACGCACCAACAAACATCATTCTTGCACCTTGACCATAGAACCCTGTGATCTGTGGACAATGGAGTATGAGATAAGAGAATGTACCAACACAAAGTGGATAATTTCTGTTCAGCTAAGTCCTTTTGGGTTGTCAAGCTGGAGATTAGAGGTCCAGGATTTTTCTCCTTCGATTTTTTCTGTGTTAGTGCAACATTTGTGTTGTTTTTATATTTCAGTTTTAACTTTGTACTCGTGTCCAACTTAAATTACATGCGTATTCACCTTTAGAATTGAACACGAGTCTACGACACCTTGCGAGGCTTATGAGAAGTTATGAGAAAGAGTGTATTACATCATCTCTAATTCAAAAATCAAATACTAATTAAAACTACTATTTACAAATGAATTGACATGACGTGTCTGTATAATTTCTAAATTGTCATATAGTTTTTCTTGAAAATGCCTTACACAGGCCATTTTGTAATCTAATTTTTAGGAGGATTTTAACATTAGCTTGCAACCATTATCAATGGCTCATAATGACTCGTATTACCTTACTCTATGCTGCAAAATAATACATGGTACATGTCCAACACTTATGTCCATACCCATGTTTGACGTGTACCTGAGACCGAGCAACCACCAGTGTGTTTTTATTTATTTACCCCTAATTCACTGCCATCTTACTCACTCTAAGTCTGTGTCTAACCATGCTAGATATTAGACACAACTGGATTTCCCATTGTTGGAGGAATGTAGATTGTTATGTTTATGTTTTACCAATTTGTTTCAACATCTGAAACAATAACTGGGATTTAGTTAAAAGTCTCGTGGCAAGCCTGTGCACATGCTTGACAAAAATAGAACACTGTTTTAAAATGAATAATTACGTTGTGGACTGTCAAGAACATATTTAGAAAACTTCTGCTTCAGTAAATATGGTTTGGCATCTACGTTCCACTTAAAATGACCTTATGTAGTTGTTTACATGTCCTCATGATCGGGTTGAAAATCTAATCCAAGGTTGTTCTTAATTTCACCATGAGGTGATTCAGATGTGTGATTTATAACCTCTTGGGCACCTTCTCTTTAATAGCTAACTTTTGAGGGTGAGTTCTAACCAAGAGGTTGTAACAATGATATCAGAGCCGGCACCACGTCTCTCGGTTGTAATCGAGCGGTGCGGATGGTGACGTCGGCATACCAGTGTTCGTCCGGGACTAGTCATGGGCTAGTGCAAAGCCACCGACGTGGCATATCGAAAGTATGAATTTTAGATGTGTGATTTATAATCTCTTGGACATCCTTTCCTTGATAGCTAGCTTTTGAGGGTGAGCTCACCCAAGAGGTTGTAACAGTAATATCTAGTGTTTTAGCATTCGCGCCTCAATGATCTTGTTGTACACATTTGTTAGTTGCCTGAAAGTGACGGCGCGGCTCTAGGTTGAGCTCTGGTTATTTTCTTTCAACAGATGATCCTCATATCAAGTCGGCAAGATATTGATTGTTCACACTTGGTTTTTTCGGTATAATTTGTGTTCGAACGTGTGGAGCCTAATATAGTATATTACCGTATTGAGTGGCTCGAGATCACCCATATAAACTTCTTCTTCGTAAGTCTTGAGTGAATTTAGTTCTCATATTGAGAGTGAACTTTGTGAGCGGTTTGCTTATTATTTGTTTTATTGTTCTCCTAAATTAGGACTTAATCCATAAATGTCGGTAACATTTATATTTTGACGCCATAATTCATTAGCTATTTGCCAGTAATGACAGACTATGGTTTTGGCTGATTAATGCAGATGGATAATGGACAGCCGTGATGAATACACAAAGGAGCGACTTGAGGCTGTAAATGATGAGTTCAAACTATATCGCTGCCATACTATTTTGAATTGTGCTAAAGCTTGCCCGAAGGGACTGAATCCCGGAATGCAAATTCAGAACATCAAGAAACTCGAGCTTACGAGTTCATAAGATCTTCAGAAGTATGAAAATGTACACTGCTTTGATCAGGAATTATTATTCTGGAAGGATTGAATATTTGTGAGAGAACATAATGTATTCCATTGTAGATTTTTCCAACTTTTTCATGATCCTATTTGTACCTCAAGAAAAAAGGTTTTCTTTTAATAATAATGGTAACTCAGCTTTCCTGTTCTATTTTTCGGTTGATTGCTTTATATATTAGCATGCTATCTTTCGTACAATATGCAGTATGGACAAGATTGCACTTAGTAAGTTTTCCTTGAGATTAATTGGGAAAGAATCCTATTGTTTTATTTCTTTGTATATAAACAGCTTCCTTCACCTTCTAGTTCGATCATCAATGTTGGTCGTCTGCCCGAGGATAACATTAGTTAAATTACCTTTGCAAATAGGGAAAATGGTGCAAATGGTCTCTCGTCTTTGTCTTTAGTGTAGAAATGATCTCTTTTTGACACGTAATTGTTTTTCGTGTCGTAATTGATCTTTATTTGATTAAATAGGTAAATTGTCCTTAGTTTTAATTAAAGAAAATTGTAATTGGATTTTTGACTTTGCACTTCGATAATTTTAGTTTTTTTATTAAAAATTAAAGAAAGCTAACGATTTTTTTTCTTCTTCTTGAATTAACACTTTATTGACCAAATTGATAATGTACTATATTGTTTTGTATATTTTACTTAATTATTATAAAATAACTAAAATTTAA
>JALRMA010000377.1:0-51966 GCA_023638005.1 Forsythia suspensa
AAACTTAAGAGCATTAATGTGTCCCTACATAATATAATGTATTTTACCTTAAAAAACAAAAGCAAAAAAAAAAAAAAAATCATCTGCATTGGCCTACTCCTAATCGACTTAAAAAACAAAATAATAAATGGCCACAATAAATTATTTCGGTACACTTTAATAATCAATCCAAACCAAATATTGGCCAATAACTGAAAGACAAAAGCAAAAGCTAAAAAACAAAACAGTGGAAAGTCAACAATACCTAGCTACCGCCTAATGCTTGAACAAAGGAAAAAATTATTAAAAATAATAAATATATACTTTAGTTGTGTAAGAAAACCCAAATGTCTAAGCAAACTTGTCAACAATGACGGCTCCTAAAGAAGAGTAAAAGTCAAGAAAGGCAGTTTTTTTTTATTGTTAAACAAATTTATAGTACTAATGAAAGAGATTTAGACCCAAAATAAGATTAAGGAAGCATCCAAACTACGCTGTGTTACAAAGCTGCGAATAAAGAACAAGCTGATGTATAATTTATATTATAAGATATATATATATTTTTGCACATGATCACTTTCTCAAGTGCAGTTGACAAACTCAAACTTGAGATTGCCGGTAATATTTTGATCAATAACATGCCCCAAAAACCACGTAAGTCAAAATGAAAATTTCTTATTTATAAAAAATGATAATATAACAAATTAATATTATAATAAATTGATATTAAATTTTATTATAATTATTAATTGTAACAAAAATTGATTATTGTAATAAATTGATATAATTATTAAAATAAAATGATATATTTATTATATTCTATTATTACTTGATAAAGTGAGTATATGTATAATGTTTTTATTTTTTATTTTAATTTATATTATTTTAAATTTAATTTTTTGGTATTTTTTTTGCATATATTTAACGAAAGTAACTCACATCTCTCAATTTTGAATTTGTCACAAGAACAATTTGGTTCTAAGATAAAAGGAAAAAAAATAATAATAAAAATAAAAATATTTTTGTTACCGGGTTGAAAAAAAAATGAATAAAAAGTAAATAAATAAATGTGGAAAATTTGGTTTTAGATTCATTTTAATTGTCAGCGTGTGTGTGGTGGACAAAAAATTAACTCGAAATTAAACATTTAAATAAAAAATAATGTAAACAAAGTCATAATGGTGTATAATCTTAAGTATAGTAAAAAAAAATTTATATGAAAAACAACCTGAAAAAAATACACCAAAATGTAGGAAAAAATAAAATAAAATAAAAAAACCAAGAAAGGTCAAATTTGGTAAAACTTATTCTAAACATTAGCGCATAAGTTAGTCAAACAAGATTTACTTTCATTAAATGCACCCGTGATTTTTTGTCTACCACCACCTTATTTTCATTTGATTGTTGAGTCGAGTTATCACATACCTCCATTTTAGTTCGCAGCAGTTTTGAAAGAGTTTGTAGTTGGTCATTTCAAATATGTTAATTTGGTCATTGGCGTAATATTTTCTCTAGCATCATAACTTCATCTTTATCGTATGTATTTTAATTTTTTATGAAATTATGTGAAATCGATTAATTTATATGTTAATTTGTGTGTAGATATAGTTATATATAGATAAATGATTATTATATAAATTTATGTATACTATTATATATACATGACGATTTAGATTATATAGGTTATTCTTTTTTATTTCTTCTAGACAATAGCTAATGGAATTGATTATAATTTTTTTTCGTGATATGGATGTCGAAAGTATGTTGTTGGTGAGAATCACAGATTTGTTGGACAAATTACATAGATCAAGCACTTAGATATGTTGATGTGATTATGAAAAATTATAATGATAATCAAATTGAGAAATTTAGGAATAGTTTTTTTTTTTTTCACATTTTGAATTTTTACAGGTAGGCGTAATTTCCGCTTTAGCGGTAAATTAGTTCATGAATTTTTTTAAATAATGTACATACAAACAAAGCAAATGAAGTGTGGTTTAAAGTAAAGTGGTCACCATCGAGATTTGGGATGCGTGAGTACCTGTTTGATATTAGGATTATTATGTCAAAATAATGAGGATAATTTGACTACAATCGAGTGTTGGGGAAACATAAACTTTCAAGAAGGTGGTTTCATAACTCTTCACATATATCCGTGAATGAACTTGAGAATGTTTTATGGATTGTGATGATGAAGAAGATAAATATAGTTAAGGTTGGCCTTACTTATGAAGGAGTTATTAGGCCAATGGAGAAAAAATAAATAAATATACGTATATTATCTTTAGTAGATAATTTGATCGCTTGTTATGAATATCCATGGAGTCGATATTCTTATTTCACACTTCTTCGCTCTTTATCGACTTCTCGGGAGCGACGCGCATTGAAGTGTATTGATAATAGTGCCGCTGATTGCAAAATATACCATATATGGTTGTCCTCTGCTGTTTCGTGAATAAGTATAATTTAATTTTAATATATATCGAGTCTATTATGAATATATTACGCTGTTAATTACTAAGTTTTATTTATGTTATTTATAGATACTGACTCCACGAGGCATGTCCCTCAAGTAGGTGAAAGATTTGTCAAAATTGCAAAAAGACGTTACACGTGATTTTGAACCGGGATGCACAAAGACCTACAGAGCAGAAAAAAGCTTTAGATGTGTTTTTGAACTCAACTGAGGTTTGTTACATAATTTCAATTATATAGAAGAAATGTTTTATATTTATGAAAGAGTTGGTAATATTTTGTTATGTGTTTTAGATGGTGATTCTCGCCAACACTTGAACCAACTCGAAGAAAAGGTAACAACCATATTTGTATACAATTGTTTTATTAGAAGATGTAGGAGATGCACGGGTTGATGTAGTCAAGAATCGCTTTGTATATGGAGGTTAAGGAATTGTGAAATTGGTCGTGGAATGGAACAACACCAGCAAGAAAATGCAGCTGATGCAGCTTGTAGAAGAAGCGCTATGAAATATTGTATATGGGGCTCAAGAATTCGATGGAATTGGTGAACAAATTGAACAAGTTGGGCAAGAAAATATAGTTCGAACAGTGTCAAGAAAGCTATGAAAATGTTGATGATTATCATAGTTGGTCTCCATATATATCGGATCAAGAACCTCACTTAATCATTGGTATACACGAAATGTGAATGAAGAGCATCAAGGCTATGAGTATGAGCATCATGATGATTATGCTACGAATGAACATGTAAGTTCATTATTTGATGTTCAACGAGGCTACATTGATGATCGGGCCACAAGACGAGGGATGAACAACGAGCTTATTTTGATTATCGCTTGGGCAATTTCAGAGATGTGCAACGAGCTTATTTCAATGATCAATTTGTAATATGATAGATGCACAATGTCCATATTTTGATCAACAACCGCCAAATACAAGAGAGATGATTTGATGCAACGCTTCAATCGCCTTCAATCATACGTATCTAGTAGTAGCAACAAACATGTAGATGAAAAAAAAATACAGAATATATAGATACGGTCGACGTCATTTGAAGTCGAACAAAGAGGTATAATTGGTAGTTTACGTGATGATTTGTGCATGACATGCAAAGTTCTATTGTGAAAATTCAAGAAATGTTTAAGGAATATTGGTAGATAAGCATACTATTCTAGGTAGTGATAAAAAGAATGTCGATAGCTCTCGTGAAGCTAAAGGGTAGATGATAAAGATGAAGGCATGAAGGAAAGTGCATCTTCGCCATCTACTCAGATTGACATTCCAAAGATTTGCGATGTTGATGAGCAAAGACAAATTGATTTTTTAGTTGGATGCATAAAGCAAAGGATCAAAGTAGTTATAATTTTGTATATAGTTATTATATCGATATATATTATTCATCTATGGTATGTATGATTGTTTTTAATGTTATAGAGATGTTGTTTGATTCATGGGTATGGCGATGCATTAAATCGATTTAAAAAAAAGTCAGTAAGATATTGGGAATCCCGAATATACAATGAAGTCTCGAGGTATATCATATTTAAATTGTTTGACTTATGATGTCTATTGTAAGGTATTAGGCTTATATTGTTACATTTTGTTTGTTTTTGTATAGGATGGATAATGCAATGTTTTTAATTAAAAAGATCAACAAATTTCTATATTTTTTCACCGAGATATGCAATTTTAGACATCGATTTGGAATACTTCTTCAAGTATCGGGGCTAAAATTTTCGATTCTAAAAGACAAGTTATGCGTAAAGCTCCCCGCTGAGTACCATGGTTATAAGGAAAGATATGTAGTTGGTTCTATTCCTAGAGGTTTTGCTAAAAGATGGAAAGATTGTGATCATATATTGTGGCCATTTATGATCGATGATAAATATCGGGTCCTTTTCCATGTTGATCTCGCCGAGTCGAAGTTGATGTTTATGATAATAATTATTACTTTTATGATGAAGTTTGACAATCTATCCACATATTGTTTCTTGTATACATATCATTCCTGAGCATGATTCAAAAGTATGTGTCTTGTGATAGAAATGATCTTGGGAAAAAGAAAATTCAATTCTTGAATATTTCAGAAGTCATATGTTGATATACCGCAGTTCAACAATTTAGGTAAGGAATTGAAATAAATATTTGTATTTGTAATGATATTTATGTACACTCACAAGGTTTTAAATAATATTAGATTATTTGTTATCAAATACATCGAGTGCCTTGTATCCGAATACCGTTGAGGTCGTCAGATCGAGAAAAACAGATATGTATAAAGGAAAACTTATGATAGATTTCTTTCACAATGATTTTTTTTTCTTCCGAATGAATGAACGAAATGAGTAGATGTTATGTTTGTGCATTTAGATTTTGAACTAAAATTTGAGAAAACAATAAGTTGGTACAAAATGTGACTATGTTTAAAATTTGGAATTATTCCATGTATAGAAGAATCAGACTTATTTTTTTCACTTCTATTTTATTGATTGTATTCATGTATTGATGTTGTATATAGTGCAAAATATGTTGGTTTTTTAATCGCATGTGCCAATTTATTAGTGTATTTAGCTGGTTTGTTTTTAGTATATCATTTTGAGTTGAAATTAGTGTTGTCTTGATTTTTTCACAAGAAGAAGAGATAAAGCCTTGATTGTTTGTCATGATTTAATATTAGTAGAAACGTGTGAGGTATCTTTGAGCAATAGAAATGGAAAATTTGTTCAATCCATGAGTTAGGTAATTCAATATGGGATAAATGAACAATGAGCCCATGTAATTTTGGTATTTAAAAGAATTGTGAAGTAGTTATTTTGTTAGTTGTCTTTATTGATTGTATTGATTGTATTTATGTTTTATAACGTGGAAATTTGTTTGTTTTGTTTAATTTTAGCTGGTATTTTATTATTTTGTTAAGCTAGTTTTATTTAGTAGATAGTTTATTTTATTTGTTAAATTTGTTTTTTTGTTATTTGTTTTTTGGCATATAATTGATCGAGCAACCTGGGTAATCTCAATTTTGAATTTGTTTAGTAACGTGATAGTAAGCAAAGGCATAAAAATTTTTATTCGATCATATATATTCTAACATATTATAATAAAATATATATCATATAAAATTATTAGATATTGTATTAAATTATTAAAATATATTATATTCTATTCTATTTTATCAATTATTATAACATAGTGTAATAGAAGTATATTATAAGAATTATATTAATTTTATTACAATGATCAAATTTTTTATAATTTATAATTATAATAAAATTGAATATCACTGTATTATATTATCAATTTGTTATAATATCAATTTATTATAAATATTTTTTTTTTTTTTTTGAGTTTGGGGTTTGGGGTATAATTTATCGAGTAACTTGGCAACCTCAAGTTTAAGTTTGTTCCAGTTAATTGAGAAAGTGATTATGTGAAAATATTATTATTTTTTTTGGGGTGGGGGGTGGTTGGTTTAAATTATTTGTTAAAGTGAAATTTTGTAATTGTTTTTGTCATATAATTGATTGAGCAACCCGTGATTTTGAACTTTGAGTTTGTTTGTTAGTTGATGAAGTAAGCACATGAATAATTTTTTTTTATTTTATCATTTATTATAACATATTATAATAAAATATATAACATATTGAATTATTATATGTTATATTAAATTTTCAAATATATTATATTTTGTTTTATCAATTATTATAAAAAAAAAGTGTCATAAAAGTTATTATAATAATTGTATCAATTTTATTACAATAATCAATTTTTATTATAAATAATAGTTATTATAAAATTTAATATCATTTTATTATAATATGAATGTATTATAGATAAAAATTTTGATTTTTCAGTTTGTGGTATATTATTCATCGAGTAACTTGGCAATCTCAAATTTGAATTTGTCGAGTTACTTGAGAAAGTGAAATTTTGCAAATTTTTAATTTTTTGTTTTTTTTATTTATATTATTTGTTAAATTAAATTTTTGGTATGTGTTTTTGGCATATAATTGATCGAGTAAACTCGACAATCTCAAATTTGAGTTTGTCTAATTACTTGTAAAGTAAGCACATACAATATTTTTTTTACTTTATGATTTATTATAACATATTATAGTAAAATATATATCGATTAAATTATTATATACTATATTAAATTCCTAAAATATATTATATTTTATTTTATTTTAGCAATTATTATAACATAGTGTAATTAAAATTTATTTTAATAATTATGTGAATTTATTATAATAATTATATCAATTATATTAAAATAATCATTTTTATTATAATTAATAATTATAATAAACTTTAATATCAATTTATTATAGATAAAAATTTTGATTTGTGAGCTTGTGGTTTGTGGCATATTATTTCATCGAGTAACCTCGGCAATCTCAAGTTTGAGTTTGTCGAGTTACTTGACATAGTGATCATCTCAGATATTTCAAAATTTTTTGTTTTTTTTTTGTTTATACTATTTGTTAAATTTACTTTTTGGCATTTGTTTTTAGCATATAATTGATCGAGCAACTTGACAATCTCAAATTTTAGTTTGTCGAGTTACTTCATAAAGTAAGCACGTGCATAATTGTTTGTATTATATCATTTATTATAACATATTATAGTAAAATATATATCATATTAAACTATTAAAATATACTAAATTATATTTTATTTTAGCAATTATTATAATATAGTATCATAAAATTTATTATAATAATTATATCAATTTATTATAATCATTATATCAATTTTATTAAAATAATCAATTTTTAGTATAATTAATAATTATAACAAAATGTAATATCCATTTATTATAATATCAATTTTATATAAAATCAATTTATTATAAATAAAAATTCATTTTTGAGTATGTGGTTTGTGGCATATACTCGATCGAGTAAATCAGTAATCTCAATTGTGAGTTTGTCGAGTTACTTGAGAAATTGAGCATATGCATATTTTACTTTTTTTTTATTTTTTGATTTATATTATTTGGTAAATTTAATTTGTTGGTATTTATTTTTGGCATATAATTGATCGAGTAACTCGTCAATCGCAATTTTGAGTTTATCGAGTTAGTTGATAAAGTAATCAAATAAATAAATGTTTTTATTCTATCATTTATTGTAACATATTATAATAAAAAATATATCATATAAAATTATTATAATATATTATATTTAATTTTATCAATTATTATAACATAGCTTAATCAAAATTTATTATAATACCTATATCAACTTGTTATAGTAATTATATACATTTTATTACAATAAGTAATTTTTATTTTAATTAATAATTATAATAAAATCTATAATAATATTTATAACATAATTTAGAAAAATGTAAAAATAAACTCTATAATAATTTATAATCTTTTAATAATTATAATAAAATTATTATAATATCAATTCGATATAACAACTTTATTATAATCAATTATTAATTATAATAAAGTAATAATTGATCATTAATTTATATTATAATATCAATTTAATTTTAATTTTTTTTATTTGTTATGTATTATTGTAGGCGCATCGTTCTGATAAGTTAGTGGGTGATCGCTAATATAGTTTCCGCAAAAGCGTAATGTAAATATGTTGTGTTGGGCGATCGCACCGAATACACCTAAGTGATCGCTTAGGATGACTATTTTATTTTTATTTGAAGAAAATATTTTGCCGAGTAATCGGATAAACGTTACTTAGTTTCTCGAAGTTACTCGACAAAGTGCACTGTGCTAATATTTTTAGCGCTTTTATAATGTGAAATAATTTTTATTTTTTTTTTAAAGAAGTTTAGCTTACCATTTGATAAGATTATTTATTTATTTGTATTTATATAAGTACGAATAGAAATTGAATATATTTTAGTTTGATGTAATTCTGTATACTTAATCAAGTAACTCGATAATCTCAATTTTGAGTTTGTTAATTTACTCGAAAAGTCAAGATATCCATATGTTTTGTTATTTTTGTTTTATTTTTCATTTTTTATTTTAAATTTAAATTTTTGGTATGTGTTGTTGTAGTCAAGTTAGTTAACAAAATTATACCTGAGGAAGTTAATGAGTTTATATATATATATGCGAAATAATAACTTTAGCAAATAATATAAAAGAAAATATATATATATATATATATATATATGAGAAAAGATCTGACCCCGTGACAGGTCGAAAGTTTCCCGACACGCAGCCCGCTAAAAAAAAAAATTGACCCTCCCCACCCAACCCAACCCAACCCAACCCACCCCACCCCACCCCACCCCACCCCACCCCACCCAACTCAAGAAGAAAAATAGTAACTTTAGCAAGTCAAGTTATTTAAAACTCATTTTTATTTTAAATTTAAATTTTGGTATGTGTTGTTGTAGTCAAGTTAGTTAACAAAATTATACCCGAGGAAGTTAATGAGTTTATATATATATATGCTAAATAATAACTTTAGCAAATAATATAAAGGAAAAAAATAATATATATATATATATATATATATATATATATATATATATATGAGAAAGATCTCGACCCCGTGATGTGGTCGAAAGTTTCCGCCGACACGCAACGCTTAAAAAAAAAAAAAATTGACCCTCCCACCCAATCCAACCCAACCCAACCCACCCCACCCCACCCCACCGCAAGAAAAATAGCCCCACCCCACCCCCACCCCCCCCCTCCTTCTCCCCCCTCCCTCCTTTACCTTTTCACAGCCGCAAAAACCCACCCACCCCATTCCCTTCCTCAATTTTTTTACATCCCCCCATCTATTTAATTTTATACACCCCAACAAATCCATTTATTTTCTTTTCTTCCCCACCCATTTATGCACCACTTAATATAACAATTTTTCATCATCAAATACATATTTTTTTTTCTCATCGTAATACATATTTTTTCTTGAAATTTGGCCAACACAATCACTTTATTTATTTTACCCAAATTTGGCCAAATCAAACGCTTTCCAATCACTTTTATTTTCCTAAATTTATTTTACCGAATTTGTGTCCCACTTGTTGTTTTTCATATTGTAGTAATAAATTATTAATTTATTTTTTATTTTCGCTTATTTGTACTGATTTATTTTTTGTAATTTGCAAAGTTAGTTGTAATATTGTTAATAGTTTTTATATTTTTTTTTTTACACATATAATTGATGTGGCACCAGTGGTCATGATAGAAGAACTTGTTCTACGTTACAAAATAGGTAAGTTTTAATGTTATATATTTCCTTATTGTTTTATTAGCGCTTTGGTCAATTTGTTTTATAATAAATAATAATTTAATTGTCGGCTTGGACAACACAAATCAACCACAATACTCGCAGAATTGCCGCACCAACAATATCATGCGATGGACCCACAAAGACGATATCATGCGCTCTGACCACAAAGACGATAGTACCCATATCATGCGCCCAAACCCACATTACCTATATCATGCTCTAATTTATTACTCAAATATAAACTAATTAATTAGTCTCATCATGTAATCTTAATAATAAAATTAACGTTAACTATATTATTTATTATATGATATAAATAATATATAACTTAATGAAAATTAATATATATTATATTTTTTAAAAAATACAATGAATATAATAATAAAAAATTTATTTTTAATTTAATAAATTTAATTATATTAATAATGTGGATATAAA
Organism: Forsythia suspensa; assembly: GCA_023638005.1. Classification (NCBI taxonomy): domain Eukaryota; kingdom Viridiplantae; phylum Streptophyta; class Magnoliopsida; order Lamiales; family Oleaceae; genus Forsythia; species Forsythia suspensa. The sequence continues at coordinate 10,122 of JALRMA010000377.1, forward strand.
TTAGTTGGTAAATAAACAGATTAAAGTAAAAATAGGTTGAAGAAGAGGGTTTAAAGTATAAATAAATGAGAGGTTGGGGATAAATAGGTTGAAAAAAAGAGGTTTAAAGTATAAATAGGGGATGGGGGATGGGGATAGGGGGTGGTTATTACATTTGTTTGCATAGGAGGTGGGGTTTTTGCGCGCTGGGGGGGTGGGGTGCTGTGTTGGAACTTTCTCGACCCCGTGATTCGTCCAGATCTTTTCTCATATATATATATATATATATTTCCACATGATCACTTTTTCAAGAACTCGACAAATTCAAACTTAAGAACACCGAGTTACTCGATTAATAACATGACACAAACCACAAAATCAAAAATTAAAATTTTTATTTATAATAAATTGATATTATAACAATTTAATATTATAATAAATTGATGTTAAAATTTATTATAATTATTAATTATAATACTAATTAATTATTGTAATAAAATTGATATAATTATTATAATAAATTAACATATTTATTATAATAAATTTTATTACACTATGTTATAATAATTACTAAAATAAAGTAAAATATAATATATTTTAATAATTTAATATAATATATATTAAATTTATATGATATATATTTTACTATATTATGTTATAATAAATGATAGAGTAAAAAAAATATGTATGTGTTAATTTATCAAGTAAATCGACAAACCCAATTTGAGATTGTCGAGTTACTCAAAAAATTATATGCCAAAACAAAAACCAAAAAGTAAATTTAACAAATAATATAAAAAAAAAAAAACCAATAAAATTAAAATATGCAATGATCATTTTTCAGTAACTCGACAAACTCAAACTTGAGTTTGGCTGTCGAAAGTTACTCGATGAATAATATGCCACAAATCACAAACTAAAAAAATAAAATTTTTATCTATAATAAATTGATATTATAATAAATTGATATTAAATTTTATTATAACTATTAATTATAATAAAGATTGATTATTGTAATAAAATTGAAATAATTATTATAATAAATCGATATAATTATTATAATAAATTTTATTACACTTTGTTATAATAATTGATAAAATAAAAAATAATATATTTGAATGATTTAAAATAATATATAACAATTTTACTATAATATATATTTTACTATAATATGTTATAATAAATGATAGAATAAAAAATTTATATATGTGCTTATTTTATCAAGTAACTCGACAAATTCAAAATTCGTGATTGTCGAGTTGCTCGCTCAATTAGATGCCAAAACAAATATCAAAATTCACTTTTACAAATAATATAAATTAAACTATATATATATATATATATATATATATATATTGCACATGATCACTTTATCAAGTAATTCGGAGCCAAATTCAAACTTGAGTTTGCCGAGTTACTCGATGAATAATATGCTACAAATCACAAGATAAAAAAACAAAATTTATATCTATAATAAATTGATATTAAAATTTATTATAATTATTAATTATAATAAAATTGATTATTGTAATAAAATTGATATAAATATTATAATAAATTGATATAATTACTATAATAAATTTTTATTACACTTTGTTATAATAATTGATAAAATATAATATAATATATTTGAATGATATAATATATTATATAACAATTTTATATGATATATATTTTACTGTAATATGTTATAATAAATGATAGAATAAAAAAATTGATGCATGTGCTTACTTTGCACATGATCACTTTCTCAAGTAACTCGACAAACTCAAACTTGAGATTGCCGAGTTGCTTGATCAATAACATGCCCCAAACCACAAACTCAAAAATTAAAATTTTTATTTATAAAAAAATGATATTATAACAAATAAATATTATAATAAATTGATATTAAATTTATTATAATAATTAATTGTAATACAAATTGATTATTGTAATAACATTGATATAATTATTATAATAAATTTTTATTACACTTTGTTATAATAATTGATACAATAAAATATAATATATTTGAATGATTTAATATAATATATAACAATTTTATATGATATATATTTTACTATAATATGTTATAATAAATGATAGATTAAAAATTTATGCATGTGCTATTTTTATCAAGTAAGTCGACAAATTCAAAATTAAAATTGTCGAGTTGTTCGCTCAACTAGATGCCAAAACAAATACGAAAAAATCACTTTTACAAATAAATATAAATAAAAAAAAAAAAACAAAATAGTTGCACATGATTACTTTCTCAAGTGAGTTTGTCGAAAGTTACTCGATGAATAATATGCCAAAAATCACAAAATAAAAAAACTAAATTTTTATCTATAATAAAGTGATATTATAATAATTTGATATTAAATTTTATTATAATTATTAAATATAATAAAATTGATTATTGTAATAAAATTGATATAATTATTATAATAAATTGATAGACTTATTATAATACATTTTATTACACTTTGTTATAATAATTGATAAAATAAAATATAATATATTTGAATGATTTAATATAATATATAACAATTTTATATGATATATATGTTACTATAATATGTTATAATAAATGATAGAACAAAAAATTGATGCATGTGTTAGTTTTAACAAGTAACTCGATAAATTCAAAATTGAGATTGTCGAGTTACTCGCTCAATTAGATGCAAAAAGTAAATACCAAAATTCACTTTTACAAATAATATAAATATATGTATATATATATTTGCACATGATCGACAAACTCAAACTTGAGATTGCCGAGTTACTCGATCAATAACATACCCTAAACCACAAACTCAAAAATCAAAATTTCTATTTATAAAAAATGATATTATAACAAATTAATATTATAATAAATTGATATTAAATTTTATTATAATTATTAATTGTAATAAAATTGATTATTGTAATAACATTGATATAATTATTATAATAAATTTTGTTACACTTTGTTCTAATAATTGATAAAATATAATAAAATATATTTGAATAATTTTATATAATATATAATAATTTTATATGATATATATTTGATTATAATATTTTATAATATATGATAGGAAAACAAATTATGCATGTGCTTACTTTATCAAGTACTCGACAAACTCAAAGTCAAATTAACGAGATGCTCGATTAATTATATGCCACAAACAAATAAAAAAAATTACTTTAACAAATAATATAAATAAAAAGGAAAAAAATAATAATATTTGCACATGATCACTTTATCAAGTAACTGGACAAACTCAAACTTGAGATTGCCGAAGTTATTCGATGACCAACATGCCACACAAACCATAAACTCAAAAATCAAATGTTTTATTTATAATAAATTGATATTAAACAAATTGATACTATAATAAATGATAAAATAAAAAAAAAATTATGCATGTGCTTACTTTATCGTGTAACTCGATAAACTTAAAATTGAGATTGTCGAATTGCTCGATCAATTATATGATAAAAAAAAAACAAATAGTATATTAAAAAAAACAAAAACAATATGCATATGATCACTTTTTCAAGTAATTCAACAAAATAAAAATTGAGATTGACAAGCTACTCGATCAATTATATGCCCTCAAACCACAAACTAAAAAAAACAAATTATCTATAATAAATTCATATTATAACAATTGATATTATATTTTATTATAATTATTTAATTATAATAAAACTTATTATTGTAATAAAATTGATATAATTATTATAATAAATTGATATAAATACTATACTAAATTTTTATTACACTATATTATAATAATTGCTAAAATAAAATATAATATAATATATTTTAATAATTTAATGTAATAAATAATAATTTTATATGATATATATTCTACTATAATATGTTATAATAAATTATAGAGAAAATAAAAGTATGCATGTACTTACTTTATCAAGTAACTCGACAAACTCAAATTTCGAAACGCCGAGTTGCTCGATCAAATATATGCCAAAAAGCAAATACAAAAAACTAAATTTAAGAAATAATATAAAAAAATTTAAAATATGTATTTATCAATTTTGATTTTTTTTTTTTTTTGTTTTTCGCTTCGCCTAGATACTCAACAAAATTGTGAATAGTCAAATAAACATTTGGTTTAAAAAATGTAATATAAAATGTTCTCGAAGTTGCTCAACAAAATAAAAAAAAAATACTCAAATGTTATCGGCTCAACAAAAATAAAAAATAAATAAATAAATCCAAATGAAAATGTGTTTGTATCAAGATGATTGAAAAAATAATAATATCTAGGCAATGTCAAGCTACTCGACAAAAGAAAAATATGAAAAAATAGACAAATCAAAGCCAAGGGACTAACAAAATAAATAAGATAAATTTGGATTTGGGACTTAAAATAAAAAATACATACAAGTCAATAAATGCGCGAACTAAAAAAATGCTAAGATTTGGACAAAAATTACAACACTAAAAGTACTTATACCGGATGAAAGGTGAGTAGTTAAAAACAAAACAAAAGTAAACACACAAGAGTCATAAAATGTGGCTATTAAAAAATGGTTAGATTTGGACAAAACCAATAACAAGAAAATAAATATGCAGTTGTTGAAAGTTGAAAGGTGAATAGTGACAGACACTTATATATATATATATATATATATATATATATATATATATATATATATATATATATATATATAAGTGTTCATGGCATGTTTACTATTCACCCTTCAACCAACGCGACGCTGCTTTTGATGTTCTATTAGTCTTAATTTTATCCAAATCTCACCTTTTCGTACTTTTTACTTTGTTTAACTTATTAAAAAGGCTGTCTTTTTTTTACTTTTCTTCTTGTTTTAGATCCGCTATTTCTAAATTTCACCGTTCTTCACTTTCGCTTTGTTTAATTTATTCAAAATGTCGCAATTGTTGACTTTTTCTTTCTTCCGAGCCGTCTATTTTTTTTTTAAAATCATTTTCTATTTTTTCTCTACACATGCGCAACTTTTGTTGACTTTGTATCTTGTTTTGTTTTAGTCGCTTTTTCTCTTTCCGCCGAGATTGGAAAATATTTTTTTTTTTACTTGTCGAGTGACTCGAACATTTTTCCTCCTTGCCATTTCATCATTTGATTATTGTCGAGTCACCCGGCATAGGAGATTTTTTTTATTGTTAGATTTGGTTTTTGCTTTTTTTACTTTATAAATATATTGCATTTGTGACTTCGAACATTTTTCCTCCTTACCATTTCATCATTTGATTATTGTCGAAGTCACCAAGTATAGGAGATTTTTTTATTGTTAGATTTGGTTTTTGCTGTTTTTGACTTCATAAATATATTGCATTTGTACTACTATTTAACTTCTTTGTTTTTCCTTTACATTTTATTCACCTCTCACTTTGGTCGAGGTATTGAGTATCCGGATATTATTATTATTATTATTATCATTATAATTTTGTATTCATATTAATTGTTACATTTCCTATTTTTGTCATTGTTTTTTGCATGTAAGTGATTGAATAACCAAAGATTTTTAGTTTTCAATTTTGTAGTTCATTCATAAATTAGGCATCTATATATTTTTTTTTACTCTAACATTTAGGATAAGATTTTATATTAAATTATATATGATATAAATTTTTTTACATTATATGAAATTATGATTATTGATTACATTATATTATATTTTATCAATTATTATAACATATTTGTTAATAATTGTTATATTATAATTTTATGAATTTTCTTACAAGAAACATTTTTATTATGTTTGGTAGTTATATTATAATATATTATCAATATATCATAATTTTTTTTTATTTATTCATTTTAACTTATATTTTCTTTTCTTTTGTTTATTACATTTATATTTAAACTTACAATTTTTTACGCATTTTCTATGTATCGCAGTAATGGAAAAATTATTTTTGTCGCAAAATATATATATTTTTTTAGGTAGACTTTTTCATGATGTAATATCAAAAAACAAATAAAAAATATTATCTATTTTCCCACTTTGCTCACGCCTAAATAATTTTTTTTTTTCCCGACTTTTTCATGACAAAATATAAAATCAAAACTTAAAATATTTAAATATTTTTTTCGTTTTTCCCACTTTGTCGAAAGTTATATTTTCTTTTGTTTTGTTTATTTCAATGATATTTAAAACTTACAATTTTTTATACATTTTCTATGTACGCAATGGAAAAAAAATTTCTCAAAAATTATATTTTTTTTTTTTTTGGACTTTTCATGATGTAATATAAAAAAGAAAAAATTAATATTATTTTTTTCCCCACTTTGCTCACACAAAAAATAAATTTTTGTTTTATTTTATTTTTTTGTTGGACATTTTCATTACAAAATATAAGAATCAAAAATTAAAATATTTAAATATTTTTTCCATTTTTTCAACTTTGCCGAGTTGCTCAAGAAGGTGGGAAAACTAAACACATTTTATTTATCCCACTTGCCGAGTAACTCGGCAAAGTGGAAGTATTGACCAAAAAAAAAAAAAATTTATTTTTTATTTTTGTGGGGTTTTAGCAATGTATTTATTTATTTAATTTTTTAATTTCCACTTTTAGTCCACATCCTTTTCATTTTATAGCAAATTTACCCATGGGCTTTTTATTTTAGAATATGTTATAGCAAAATATATATTTTATGAATTTATTATATATTATATTAGATCCTCACAATATATGATACTATATTTTTATCAATTATTGTATGTTAGTGTAGTTGATTTTTTTTTTATAGTCATTGTGTTAATTTATTATAATAATTGTAGTCATTATATGATTTCATTATTTTTCCTTTATATTTTATTCCCTCTCACTTTGGTCGAGGTATTGATTATTTGGATATTATTATTATTATTATTATTATTATTATTATTATTATTATCATTATAATTTTGTATTTATATTAATTATTAAATTTCCTATTTTTGTCATTTTTTTTGCATGTAAGTAATTGAATAACTTACTATTTTCAACTTTCAATTTTGTAGTCGATTCATAAATTAGGCATCTATATATTTTTTTTTTACTCTAACATTTATGATAAGATTTTATATTAAATTATATATGATATAAAATTTCTTTACATTATATGAAATTATGATTAGGTAGACTTTTCATGATGTAATATGAAAACAAATAAAAATTATTATCTTTTTTCCCACTTTGCTCACGCCAAATTTTTTTTTTTTGTCCGACTTTTTCATGACAAAATATAAAAATCAAAAATTAAAATATTTAAATATTTTTTTCGCTTTTTCCCACTTTGTCGAAAGTTATATTTTCTTTTGTTTTGTTTATTTCAATTATATTTAAAACTTACAATTTTGTATACATTTTCTATTTATGTGCAACGGAAAAATATTTTCTCTCAAAATTATGTTTCTTTTTTTTTTTTAGTTAGACTTTTTAATGACAAAATATAAGAATAAAAATTAAAATATTTAAATATATTTTCCATTTTTTCCACTTTGCCGAAAGATCGGCAAGGTGGAAAATTAAACATATTTTATTTATCCCACTTGCCGAGTAACTCGACAAAGTGGGAAGCATTGGACAATAAAAAATGTTTTTTCCCATTTCTTTGTTTTTGTGGGGTTTTAGCAATTTATTTTTTTTTTTTTTTAATTTCCACTTTTAGTCCACATCCTTTTCATTTTATAGCAAATGTACCCATGGTCTTTTTATTTTTAGAATATGTTATAGTAAAATATATATTTTATGAAATTATTATATATTATATTAGATCCTTACAATATATGATATACTATATTTTATCAATTATTGTATGTTAGTGTAGTTTATTTTTTTTTATAGTCATTATATTAATTTATTATAATAATTGTAGTCATTATATGATTTCTATTATAATAATTAGCTTTCATTATTGTTAATAATGATGGTGAAATTTTGTATTATTTTGCTTTGTTTCGTTATTTGTTTTCCGATTAACTCGACATAATGAAATGTAGTTTCTGATTCACCGAGGACTTAGTCGCCAACTATCTCACCTAAATTTGTACTTTTTTTTGATGTTGCAACTCGTGTAAAATTTTATTTTCCATAATAGCCGCAAATTTTGACCCTGTAATTTTTTCTTACATTTATTGTTCTTTTGTAACAGATGCATATATTTTTATATTATTAATTTTTTCGCCTTCAAATCTTATAAATTATCTACTATTGTTGACTTTTTATTTTGTGTGCTTTTTTTTTTTCCTTTTTACGAAAGTTACTCGGCATTGTCACCCCATGAGATTGTCGAGTTACTTGATAAATGAATGATATAGATGTTGGTTTTTTTTTAACAATATTTTTATTTCATTTTATTATTTTTAACTTCATTTTTCTTTTGTTTTTTTTTCGTGCTTTGTAAAAAAAAAATTTTGATTTCTCATTTTTTTTTTGAGGTGTACAGCCTGTCGATAATTTTGCAATCTCAATGTTGAGTTTGTCGAGTTATTTCGATAATTAATTATATGTATGTTCGTTTTTTTTTTTTTTTTTGTTCCGCTCATATTAATTTTTACATATTTTTTTTGTTTTTTTTTCCCATATAATGCATTGAGGTTTGAACATTATATTTTTCGCTCATCATTAAGTACATTGAAACAAATAAGTTGTTTCCATTTTTCTTTTTATCTTTATTCACCAACATATGTGGAATTTGTATTTGTTTGTGAAATTAGTTAAAAAATTATCTATATGCATTTTTTTTCCTTTTTCTTTATATTAATTTTACGTTGGAATTTTTATTTTCCTTATATAATTCATCGATCAATTTGACATTCTCAATTATGATTTTGTTGAGATTCTTGATAAAGTAAAGATTTGCATCAATTATGTTCTATTCTCATCCCCGCCATTTTATCATTTGATTATTGTCGAGTCACCCTAAGATAGGATATTTTTTATCATTAGATTTGGTTTTTGGTCAGATTTGACTTCATAAACATATTTTGTTTGTACTATTTTTTAACTTCTTTTGTTTTTCTTACAATTTTATTCCCTCTTACTTTGGTTGAGGTATTGAGAATTGCATATTATTATTATTATTATCATTATAATTTTGTATTTATACTAATTGTTAAATTTCCTATTTTGGTCATTGTTTTTGCATGTAAGTGATTGCATAACCTCGGTAATTTCAACTTTGAATTTTTCTAGTCGATTGATAAATTAGGATCTATATAAATTTTTTTTACTCTACCATTTATGATAAGATTTTACATTAAATTATATATGATATAAAATTATTTTACATTATATGAAATTATGATTATTGATTACATTATATTATATTTTATCAATTATTATAACATATTTGTTAATAATTGTTATATTATAATTTTATTAATTTTCTTACAAGAAACATTTTCCATTATGTTTGGTAATTATATTATAATATATTATCAATTTATTATCAATTTCTTTTTTTAGTTATTAATTTTTACCTTATATTTTCTTTTCTTTTGTTTATTTCAATTATATTTAAAACTTAGAAATTTTTATACATTTTCGATGTATGTGTATTGGAAAAATTATTGTTGTCGCAAAAATTATATATTTTTTTTTTAGGTGGATTTTTTCATGACAGAATATAAAAACACAAAAAAAAAACTATTCTTTTTTTCCTCACTTGTTCATGCAAAAAATCTTTTTTTTGTTTTTTTTTCCGGCCTTTTTCATGACAAAATATAAAAATCATAAATTAAAATATTTACATATTTTTTCCATTTTTTCCCACTCCGATTTACTCCGGCAAAGTGGGAACTTGAAAACATTTTACTTATCCCACTTGTCGAGTAACTCGGCAAAGTGGGAAGCATTGGAAAAAAAAAAGTATATTTCATTTTTTATTTTTGTGGGCTTTTAGCAATTTATTTCTTTTTCTTTCTTTTTATTTATTTTCCATTTTTAGTCCACATCCTTTTTATCTTATAACATATTTGTCGATGACCTTTTTTTTTTTTTTTAGAATATGTTATAGTAAAATATATATTTTATGAAATTATTATATATTATATTAAATCCTTACAATATATGATACTATATTTTTATCAATTATTGTATGTTAGTGTAGTTTATTTTTTTACAAATATTATATTAATTTATTATAAATTGTAGTCATTATATGATTTGTATTATAATAATTAGCTTTCATTAGTGTTAATTTTGAACATTTTTTTTTTCATATAATGTATTGGGAATTTAACTGCTTTCTAGTAGTAGCGAAAAGGAAGACGGCGATGGGGCTTATGCAAGTAACTCAAGATAAATGAGAGTCGCCACGAGAGTATATGTCACGATTCAATTGTGCAACTTTGGGAATAAAGAATTTGCAGATGTCGCTTCAGAGTCACGGCAGATTGCCGAGTGGATTAGGAACCATGGCCTCCGCGCCGCCTCCTCAAAACCACAGAGTCCATGATGAAAGTTATCGAGACGAGGGAGGAATACATTGATCAAGAGGAGATGTTGAGGGCAACGCTACGAACGACGGGAGCAAGACGAAGTGGGAACAGAAGAGGCTGCGTGAAGAGCATTTGACCTAACCAACAGAACACAAAGAATACGACCGAGTATAAATATCGACCGAGGCCTCGGCGGGGTTAATGCAATCTCACAGACATAGCTTGAACGCACCATTATCCGTCATCCTTCGCGAAATATCCACATTGAAGGAACTACAACGGCCGTAAAAGTTGAGATCCGATCCATCCATCCGAGATGCTAGTCACGGCAAGCGAATTTCACAAAGACCATGGTCACACTACGTATCAATGCAGACGCCACGGAGCGGTGGAACGCCTTTATCTCTTGACGGTCCGATAAAACACTTTGTTAAGATGACCGACCGTCGTTCCGAACAAAGAGGAGAGGACGATGGGAGGAAGAGAAGAGCGTGAGTAATACATGTCATTGCGGGTGGAGTCATGAGTGGAAGGGATTCGAGAAACCCGTAAAAGGTTTATGCACGGTCGTTACATGTAAATTCTATTGTAGGTTCTAGCAGATTTTGCCCAATCACCACTTTTGATGATTTTGAGATTTAGAAGGAGTATCCTACTACCACACGATGACGCTGCTAGTAATCACCGGAGACATAGTCGACTTTGATGTTAAAAGAGTACTTGTAGATACCGGCAACAAGCAAAGAAACGCCTTAAGTCGTGAAGCATTTAAGGGCTTGAAAATCCCCGACCCGACCGCCCCGAGAGCTATAAACACCCCTTGCAAGGTTTCTGAGGAGGGACCGTTATACCAAGGAATAGTAGATCTTCCTGTGGTCTTGGGAGATATCTCAATCGCGCGACGCTGGTCACACCTTTCTTGATTGTTCGCACGCCGATGGCCTACAATTCTATTTATGGACCTAATCGATTATTAACTCGGCCGGCAAGCGATTATATCTACACAACACCAATGTATGAAATTTCCTACCAGCCGTGGAATCGGGGTGGTCAAGGAGATCGCCATACGCCGAGAAGATGCTATGTAGATAGCGCTCTCATTTGAAAGTGATCACCGTGTTAACTATCGAGAAGAACGAATGTCAATAGGCAAAACGTTTTGAGCCGCCGGACGAGGTAGAGGAGGTGGAATTGAAAGAAGGCAAAAGGTTAAAATTGGGAGATCTATGAGTAAAGGAGATAGGAGGAACTTCGAGCATGCTTCGAGAGAATATCAATCTTCGCATGGAGTACGGACGACATGCCGGCATTGATCCTCGATCGCCAAAGACAAAGTTGAACAATACGTCCGCTACAAACCCAAAGCAACAGAAAAGGCATTTTGCACCGAAAAGACAAAGAAGCCATAAAGGAGGAGATAGAAAATTACTCAACGAGGTTTTATCGTAGAGGTCGAGTATCCGATTGCTGGCCAACGTGGTTCGTGAAAAATCGATCGCGATGGAGGTTGTGTATAGATTTTACCGACCGAACAAAGCTCCCTCAAGGATTGCTTCCCTTTACCACTTAATAGATGCGCTGATAGACGCCACGCCGTGGAAGAAGAGATTCGCCTCGATGCCTTTTCGGTATCATCGATCTCCTTAGCCGAGGATGCCGAGAAAACCCTTTATAACCGATTTGGGACTTATCACATACTGCCATGCGCCTTTGATTGAAGAACGCCGGAGCTACGACGTCAAGCATGGTCAACAAGTTATTTGGCAAAGATGATCGGTCGAACAATAGAGGCCTATGTAGACTATATGGTAGTACACAACGACCGTGAAAAAGACCACGCTGGAGGATTTGAGGAAATTTTCAAGTGGCAAAGCAAAGTCGTCTCAAATTTAACCCGAGAAATGTACGTTGGTACGACGGGTGGCAAATTCCTAGGCTTCATGGTGACTCGTAGGGGAATTGAAGCCAATCCCGACAAAATTCAAAGCGATCATCAACATGGCTAGTCCCGTAAATAAGAATGAAGTACAAAGGTCGATCGCGTAATAGCAAAATACTAATCGATTTATGTCCGTGGTCACCGACAAATGCCTTCCGCTTTTTCGTGAGCCATAAAAAAAGCAATGATTTCAATGGACGATCGAGTGTGAAGAGTCATTAGCAAATTTGAAATCAAGATTTCAACATCCTCCTATCTTAAGTAGACCAAATTGTGGGAAACGCCGATTGTATCTAGTCGTGGTCTCAACATGTCAGAAGCTCAAGATTTATAAGAGTTGAAGAAAAATCGAGCGCCAAGATACCACGTGAAGCTACATTATGAAAGATACAGAGTTACCAGACAATTTAGCGAAAGCAAGCTTGGTCTTATGCCCGATTATTAGCGCAAGGAAATTGAGGCCTTATTTCCGTGCACATCGATTGAGGTGCTAATAAATCAACCAATAGCAGATTCTTCACCGCCCAGAGACATCCGGCCGATTAATGAAACGGGCAAAGGAATTGGGAGAGTATGATATAGAATTTAAGGCGAGGACTTCCATAAAGGGACAAGTGCTAGCAGACTTTATCGCCGAAAGTTATCACCAAGGCTTCAGATCCGAGAAAACCCCCCGAGATATTATTCGAGATGGATCGCCCACCGTGAGGGGTCGAGCGGAATTATACCGATGAAACCGCAGGAGGAGATCGATATGCATTAAGGTTTGAGTTTAGAGCCACTAACAATGATGCGTAATACGAGGCGCTCATCCCTGCTCAAGACGCATTAAAAATGGGAGCACGGCCGATCAAGTGCATAGTGACTCCCAGCTGGTGGTTGGACAAATAAAAGGAGAATTTGATGCTAAGGAGGATCGTGATGGTCGCGTATTTGTTGAAAGTCGAGATTTACAACAACGCTTCAAGGAATTCAAATTGTGAAGATAGCTCGAGCGACAATTCACGGGCGGATGCGTTGTCTCGCTAGGTCGACTTATAACACCAACTGCTCAGATTCCTCCTCGCCTGCACGATTACACAACCGAGCTTTATAACCATGATAGAGGTTGTGGGAATCGGGAACAAATTTACATGGATGGATCCGCTGAGGGCTTACTTGACCGAAGATATCCAAACCGAGGACCCTATCAAGCAAGAAGATTACTGGATACGGCAACCGGATTTGTAATGATAGACGGTCACTTGTTCAAGAGGGGTTTTCGACCTCAGATCTAAAAATGCCTCGATGCCAATAAAGGACATGTGATACTTATGGAAATACATTCGTGGATGTGGAAACCATCGCATGCGCAGCATGCCGGCCCTTAGAGCCCTTCGCAAGGATATTATTGGCCAACTATGAAATCGGATGCAAAAGAACTAGTTCAAGGTGCGACTCATGCCGTAGACACGCAAACCTTATTCATATACCTACCGAGTACCAAACCACCGTGTTTGGCATATGCTTTTTTCAGCTGGGAATCGACCTTCTTGGACCTTTCCCTCACGGCTAGTCACAGAGGAAGTTTCTACTAGTTGCAATCGATTATTTCACTAAATGGGTAGAAGGTAGCGCTTGCTACAATAACGTAACAAGAAGATACAGAGTTTCATTTGGAAGAACATTATATGCGTATTTGGTATACCGCGAGTAATTGTATCGATAATGGAAGGCAATTGATAATCGGGAGTTTGAGCAATTTTGTAATAGTTACAAGATTGATCCGAGGAGAACGTCCGCTGCACACCCTCGAGCTAATGGTCGTAGAAGTCACTAATCGCATAATCTTATGGGATATTAAACCGATTGAGAGTTATAAGGGGTCATATGAGGAGATCCCAAATGTATTATGGGCGTATTTATACCACCCCGCGAGAGTCGATCGGGAAACATCTTACCGATTATGCTTTGTCTCGAAGTCGCGACGCCGATTGAGGTCTTGGAACCTTCATCACAGACATGGTCCGGAAGAAACGGATGTTGAGCTGCACAAGTCTCGAACTCGATCGGCTCAAGGAGTTAGACAAAAAGCATACACAAGGATGGTGAATTATAAACGGAGAACGGCTCGATATTTTGATAGAAGGGTGAAACAACGGAAATTTAAGAAGGAGTGATGCGAACCCGCTGGAGAATTGAATCTCTGAACCCACAAAAGACCGATCTCGAACCCCAAGAAAGCTAAAATCGCCGCAAAACTTGACCCGTTGATTACTTGAATCAAGAACCAAAGTTATGAACGCCACAAAGAGTGCGAATTTTGATAAGTTCGCTTAGTCCAATTAAGAACTTAGAAGAAAAGCTTAAATCTCACTTTAATTAATCTCAAAATATCGTGAAACCGAGTTCGTTATAATCTAGAGTTGTTTATATAGTAAACAAGAATAAAATTCAATCTAAACCGCCATAATTAAAAGCAACTAAATTAAGAGTTCTAATTTGAAAAGGAAACTAAATCGCGAATCGCCGTTCTCCATGCCTATGCGATCGCGATGGTACAAACCGCTTGCGATCGCATGGTTTCGTCCAAAACATTCTATCAAAAATCTGGCCTTCATGCGATCGCACCATATCCGGACTATGCGACTTCACTATAGCCTTCGCGATCGCATCGCTTTAGTGCCGCGATCGCATGGCTTTGCTTCAATGCATTCTCGCTCAAATCGCTGCGGTTGCGATCGCAACGCCTTATAGCCATGCAATCGTAACGCCCATGTTGCTCCACCTTTGCCTTTATCCTCCAATTGTTCCTCCATTCCTTCGTTAGCCTCGGATCAAGTGTACCTAAGTTGGTACTTCGTCTGCCGACTCATGTTTTTGATATCAGATCGGTCCACAAGGTTTTAACGAGGCCTTGTATGTCTTCCTTGATCTTCTTGGTCCTTGATCTCGTTAGTGTTCCAACTGGACCATGGTTGACCGAACCATGGTTCAGATTCCGTTCGTGGGTCCGCATCATCCCTCCTTCTTTAAAAAGATTCGACCTCGAATCATCACTTACATCAAAGGGAGAAAGGTCGATATATTGAAGGTAGCGTAAACATTAAAATCACCGGAAGATCAAGTTTATAAGCATTGTTATTGATTCGCTCAAGGACTTGAAACGGTCCGTCTCCCCTAGGGTGTAGTTTAGAACGCCGACGCTACAGAAATCTTTCCTTCCTCATATGTACCCAAACCCAATCACCGTGTTCCAAGATAACTTGTCGACGGCCCTTATCGCTTTTTGTCGCATAACGCTTCATTCTTCTTTTCAATTTGTCGTCAGACACTATCATGGATATGTTTTACCATATCTCGCCTTCCCGTGTCCATCTAAGCTAGTCCTTTCATCAATGTGTAAAGGAATCAAATCCAAAGGGGTTAGTGGATTAAAACCATAAACAATCTCAAATGGGGACATATTCGTGGGTAGAATGAACACCCTATTATATGCAAATTCAATAAAAGGTAAACAATCCTCCCAGCTTCTTTAGATTCTTTCGATCACCGCACGTAATAGAGTAGCTAAAGTCCTATTGACTACCCTGGTTTGGCCATCCGTTTGGGGTGACAAGTAGTGGAAACAAAGAACTTAGTCCCTAACTTACCCCACAAAACTTTCCAAAATAGCTAAGAAACTTAACATCTCGATCGACACAATACTCTTTGAACACCATGTATGGCGGACACTCTAAAAAATAATTCAAAGAATGTTAGTTGCATCATCGCTTTACTACAAGAAATAAAATGTGCCATTTTTGAGAACCTATCAACAACTACAAAGATTGAATCATTATTGTGCTTTGACCTAGGCAAACCTAACACAAAGTCCATAGAGATATCAACCCAAGGTTCATTAGGACGGGTAAAGGAGTATACAAACCATGAGGTAAGACCCTAGATTCGGCCCCGCCATACGATAACACATCTTGCACATAATCTCTACGCCACGCCTCATTCTAGGCCGCCTCATGTAATACGCCCAAGGTCTTCCTTACACCAAAATGTCCCATTAAACCCCCACCATGTGCCTCACGCACAAGTAACTCTCAGAGAGAACTAAAAGGTACGCATAATTTATTCTCCCAAATAAGAAGCCATCTAACCTATAAAATTTCCCAAAAGAGTTGTTTTCACATGCTTCAAACACACAAGCAAAGTCATGATCATTAGCATATAACTCCTTAACATACTCAAATCCTAACAATCTAGCATTTAAAGTAGCAACGAGAGCATACCGCTCTAGATAATGCATCGCCCACAATATTTTCCTTACCTTGCTTGTAGTGGATGACATAAGGAAAAGTGTCAATAAATTCAACCCACTTGGCATGCCGCCGATTCAATTTACCTTGCCCTTTCGTGTGCTTTTAACGACTCATGATCGGTATGGATAACAAACTCCTTCGCCATAGGTAATGCCGCCAAACTCCAAGGATCTCACCAATGCATACAGCCCTTGTCATAGATCGGATAATTCAAGGCAGCCCCACCAAGTTTCTCACTAAAGTAGGCTATTGGCCTTTTCTCCCGCATTAACACAGCCCAATACCTATTCCCGACGCATCACATTCAATCTCAAAAGTTTTGTTAAAGTTAGTAGTGCCAAGACAAAAGTGTAACACAATCGATCCTTAATAATATTAAAAGCATTTTCTTGTTCGATCCCCAATTAAACTCAACACTTTTCTTTATAATAGCAAAGAAGTGGCGAGCAAGTGTACTAAAATCTTTAACAAACCGCTCTATAAAAACTAGCTAAGCCATGAAAGCTTTTCACATCAAATGACACTTTTCGGTGTTGGCCATTCTTTAATGGCCTTAATCTTTCTTCACAACCTCAATACCATTTGCACTAACAACATAGCCAAGAAAATAACTTGTTCCATGCAAAAGTACACTTTTTAAGATTAGCATACAATTTTTCATCCCTTAAAGCAAAGAAGTACACAACGCAAATGGTCAATATGCTCATCTAAATTCCATCAGACACTAAGATATCATCAAGTAAACTACCACAAATTTTCCTATGAAAGCACGTGAAACATGGTTCATTAATCTCATAAAAGTGTTTTGGGACATTTGTTAGACCAAAAGGCATAACTAACCACTCATATAAACCATACTTAGTTTTAAAAGCGCTTCCACTCATCTCCTCTTTCATTCTTATTTGATGATATCCACTCTTAAGGTCAATTTTGCTAAAAATACAAGATCCATGCAATTCATCAAGCATATCATCTAATCTAGGTATGGGATGACGATATTTTATCGTAATGTTATTGATCGCCTCGCAATCAATACACATTCTCCAAGTTCCATCCTTCGGGTACAAGTAGCACCGGCACCGCACAAGGACTCATGCTTTCCTTCACGCACTTTGCTCATCAACTCTTCAACTTGCCTCAAGCTCCTTTTGTCTCTTCTCGATTGCTTCAGATGTCGGTCGATTTGGAATGACCGCTACCGGTACAAAGTCAACTGATGTTCACGCCCGAACGGGTGGTAAGATACTAGGCAATTCATCGTGAACACGCCCTCAAATTCCCGCAACAAAGAATTAGCCAAATTGGGAGGGGTTGGTTATTGTCACTAAGTACAATGTGGGATTCCTTGTACACTAGCAAAATCACAGTTGATTTTCCTTGAAAGCCCTCCTAACCTCGCTTCTCTTTGCAAAGAAACTCACTTTTTTTTTTTCTCTCGTGATTTCAAAGTAGCTTTAGGAACACTCTCAATTTTTTTTCTCACCACTCTTCGCTTCTTGTGCCCCTAACTCACTCTCTTTTTCTTTGATCCGCTCCTCACCTTTAATCTCAATTCGTCCTCATAGACCGCTTTGGGGTTAAGGGAACAAGAGTAACCTAAGTTTCCATCTTTGACAAAACTGCACTCTATTCTTAAACCCATCATGTATAATCCTCCATCATATCGCCACCGCCACCCAACAAAAGATGACCATCAAAGATGCATAGGAACCACGCCACACATCACATCATCACTATACTTCCCAATGCTAAAACTCACTAAAACTTGCTTGTTAACATTGATCTCCCCACAATCATTCAACCATTGCAATTTATACGGCCTAGGTGTTTTAGCATCGACAAACCCAATTTCTCAACTAGTGTGGTACTAGCTACATTGGTGCAACTCCCCATCTATAATCGATCACACACCTTGTTGTTAATATAACACCCAGTATGAAATATGTTCTCTCGTTGTCGCCCATATCGTGTAACTTAATTTGTGTGTTAAGAGCACGCCCCGCCACTAGAGCTTCACCTTCACCGGTATTCTACACCAATATCTTCTAATCTGTGCATCTCATCACCACACTCTCACTCTCAACCCTGATACCACCTCCATTGTCATGCAAAATCATTACTTGTTTGTTTGGACATTGTGAAGCAATGTGCCCAACACCCAAACATTTAAAACATTTTATGTCCCTATTTCTAGAGGGTTGGAAATCTGGTTTGATTTGTTGGCTGTAGGTACTACATTGTTGACCTTAGGTGGTTCGGTCCTCGCCTCGAGTCGGGCTTTTCTCATTTCTACCACTACTATCCCACCAAGCCTGTGGAGGGTTAGATCCCAAGAAAACCGAATGCTCCTTTGCATTTTAACTGCCTCTACCTTCATAGCCATGTGCACCATGTCCTCTAACTCCACATAATGTTGTAACTCAACTATGTTGGCTATGTCCCTATTTAATCCACCCAAAATCTGCCAGAGTTGCTTCCCTATCCTCATCGACATTATCCCTAATCATAGCCATCTCCATCTCCTTATGGTAATCTTCTACACTATTGGAGCCCTGCGTAAGACCGCAATTTTTGGTAGAGGTCCCTATAGTAATGACTAGGTACAAATCTCCCACGATGAGAGCCTTTAAATCATCCCAAGTGTCCACCTGGCTCATCATGATTTCTCCTCCTACTCTACTAATTGATCCCACCACATGATAGCATATTCAGTGAACTCAATCATCGCTAGTTTGACCTTCCTCTCCTCCGAATAATTATGACAATCAAATATTAGCTCCATACACATCTCCCACTCTAAATAGGCATCCGGATTATTTTTACCTGGAAGGAAGGAATTTTCATCTTAATATTCCCAAAGTTTCTATCTACCCCACCGTGGCCTCTCGAATCGACCGCCCTAGGTGGTCTTTCACGCCTATCTCCACGACGCCTCATCCTCCCCATCTCAAAGCCCCATAGTTGTCAACATCGAATCGCTACCCACCCACTAAACCCTCATTCTCCAAATTATGCCTATCATATCTCCTACCCCGAGCAACTTCGGTTGTTGTTGTTCTCCTAGTAATGTGGTAAATAAAGTATCATGTTGATCCATCTTAACCTTAAGGTATTATTACTCTCCTCATTTCTTCAAACACCATATTCATACGCCAAATTGTTGTCGAGATAGCCCTTATCAGTAAAAGAACTCGTGACTTTCATCCCTGTGTGGTTTCTTCATGGTTAGACATTTTTTTTTTTGAAAAGGAATAATTAAATGCAAGTAAAATAAAAAGAAGAGAATTAAAGGAAAGATTGAAAGTTTATGTACCTCACGTGTTTGCACTCGTGTTTCGCTTCAATATGGCTTTTACCCGATAAGAATCTCACCACCGCTTTTTCCTCTCTTACTTTCTTACCAAGCTCTCTAAAGAACTATTCGAACTCAATCAAAAGAATTCGACTTCATGAGGATCAAGAACAAGGGTTCAAGACAAGAATTGGGAAGGACGATAATGTAATAAGGGTGAAATAAAAAATATAAGAATTAGGAATTCGGGCACAAGATGATAATTAGAACATCGTAATATCAAAGGATTACGCTTTCTTGAATTTTTTCTTGAATTTCGCTTTTTTTTTTTTTGATATGATTCAAGATGAATCTGATGAAATACAAGAAATTGAATGATAGAACTCGATTTTAGAGCCAAAGCTCGATACCAACCGATGCGAACTCATGGAGAATTGAATCTCTGAACCCACAAAAGACCGATCCGAACCCCAAGAAAGCTAAAATCGCCACGAAAACTTGACCCGCTGATTACTTGAATCAAGAACCAAAGTTATGAACGCCACAAAGAGTGCGAATTTTGATAAGTTCGCTTAGTCCAATTAAGAACTTAGAAGAAAAGCTAAATCTCACTTTTAATTAATCTCAAAATATCGTGAAACCGAGTTCATTATAATCTAGAGTTGTTTATATAGTAAACAAGAATAAAATTCAATCTAAACCGCCATAATTAAAAGCAACTAAATTAAGAGTTCTAATTTGAAAAGGAAACCAACCGCGAATCGGGCCGTTTCTCCATGCCTATGCGATCGCGATGGTACAAACCGCTATGCGATCGCATGGTTTCGTCCAAAACATTCTATCAAAAATCGGCCTTCATGCGATCGCACCATATCCGGACTATGCGACCACTATAAAGCCTCGCGATCGACGCCTTTAGTGCCGCGATCGCATGGCTTTGCTTCAATGCATTCTCGCTTCGAATCGGCTGTGTTGCGATCGCAACGCCTTATAGCCATGCGATCGCAACGCCGCCCATGTTGCTCCACCTTTGCCTTATCCTCCAATTGTTCCTCCATTCCTTCGTTAGCCCCGGATCAAGTGTACCTGTTGGTACTTCGTCTGCCGACTCATGTTTTTGATATCGCATCGGTCCACAAGGTTTTAACGAGGCCTTGTATGTCTTCCTTGATCTTCTTGGTCCTTGATCTCGTTAGTGTTCCAACCGGACTATGGGTTGACCGAACCATGGTTCAGATTCCGTTCGCGTCCGCATCAAGGAGATTTGTTCTCGTGAACGCATCGGTCCGCAGTCATCACCGCAAGTTAGACCCTAAATGGGAGGGGCCCTTTGAAGTCATTCGAGAAGTGAAGAGAGGAACGATACCTAAAAAATCAGCATGGGAAAGCACTTAGCGCATCATGGAATGTTGAACACCAAGAAGTATTACCAATAAGCATGTTCGACACTTAAGGAAACGTTAGTAGGTGTTTGTTGTTTGTTGTTAGTCCTTTATTCTTTCCTTTGTACCCGCAACATTGTCTCACATAAAGTGGAGGGGGGACATATGATGAGGACGCCAAGGTTATGGCCGATAAGATCGACTCAAACCCGGCATGGCCCCCGATTCCTCTCAACCACCAAATTCATGTGTTATACTAAAGACTACGGTCATGTACACTTAAGACTACTGGTCGGGCGATAAGACTACGGTCGTTGGGCGATAAGACTACGGTCATGTTCGTGATAAGACTAAGGTCGAGTTTGTTAAAGATTACGATCGCCACATTCAAGACTACAATGAGCACTCCAAAGATTACGGCCTTGCATATTCCGACCACGGTCAAAATGTACTTAAGACTACGGTCTTGTAACGCCAGGTACCTTTGATTATAAGATTATGATTGTGATCGTTGTGTTAAAAATCTTAATAAATAAAAATCATAGGAAGTAAGAAATTCATGTTTTGCCATAGTCAAAAACATATTCAAAATAAAGGACGCCGATCGCATGTTTTTGTAGCGACGTCAAAGTAAATATCACATCGATCCTAAGACAAATCACAAGTATGTTTTCAAAAGATAGCAATACAAAAGTAAGGAGGTCATTCTTCTGAGTCATCATCATCTTTTCATCGGTGGCATGAAGGGGCGCCCGAGAAGTCAAGAACTGAAAGTGTTCGCAAGCCATTCTCTCGCTTTTCCTAAAAGCCATCCTCGCCGCGAACACCCACCATACCAACCGCCGCCATGTACTCTTCGCTTCCTTGTACTCCGTGATCGCGCTTTCCCCTTCACCGCCAATTCCCGCGAGAGACGAGTGAGATCAATCTTCCGTAGTTTGATTCTTGGCCATAGCACGCTGTACCGCTTCTTCATACTCTTGAGAGATTTCTCCTTATCAAGGAGTTGTAATTTTGGTCATTGAAGGCACCGCCTTCTCGCCAAGTCTCTCGCAAGATCGTGCAACTCCCGACTCTTCTCGCCAAGGCACCGCTAACCGCCGATTTTTTCCTCGATCGCAAGATTTTTGAAGGTCATGCGGTTGAAGGGAGAGCACCTGTAGAAGAAGATAATATCGTTAAAAATAAGAAGTATAGAGAATTAATGCTTATCAAGAGGGTGCGTATAACGCATCGCCGCTCTTCAACCATTATGGACCTTTCTAAACTCTCGGGTGATTTGTCCCTCGCTAGCATCGATCACCTCCCGCCCAGGCAAGTGGAAATCATCCCATAGTTTTTCGTAAATCTTCTCCAACGGTCGGCGCATGTTGCATACCGGCCGATGTGCGTAAGAGGGTGCGTGGTGGAGACGGAATTTCCGGGTGGTGTTCTGGTGGGACACACTATTCGAATCATCGGAGAAGAATCGACCCAGACATTGTTCGCCGGGCCGCTGGATCAGGCGCATCGTATAGAAGGCGGATCGACCGGTCGATTTTCTCGGCGCCTCTTTTTTGTGTTCTGGAGTTCCTTCTAGCCGCCTCTTCCGTAAATTCCTCCGAGAATTTGTCGGTCGACATGTCCGAAAAGAGCGCATGTGTAGTTAGTCAAAAGAATTCATAAAAATAATAATGTATAGAAAAGGAGAAAGGTGGTGGGGAGAATTTTTTCCTACTATATGGACGGCCGATGCCAGCAGACACCGTGAGCATCGCTTGCTATCACGTTGCTCATCGACCGACCTAGAGGTGCGGTCGTCAGAAGATAATTAGTGAATCTATTTCCTGCCTCGGATAGAATGGGGTAGCATTAAAATCTTCTAGGGTGGGATACCCCAAGTTAAAGGAAAAGGAATATTCCCGGCCGGCTTGATTTAAGAATATCTACTCTTCCAACCCGCTGCTGGAAGCTCTGACAATTGGGAATTTTGAAGTGTTCATGGGCGGGAGACCCCTATCTCGATGAGAAAAGACAACAAAGCAGCTTATAACGATCAAGTAGTTTCATCTCGAAAAGTAGACGAAACACATCGATCGATGGTTCTACACCGAGACGAAGCATAGAAGCAAGTAATAATTCAACATTCTTAAGGCGTTAGGGACTAATTGTCCAGAGAAAGGTGGAAGGCATGTAAAAATTCTACCAAAAGGGATGTAGAGGAAACCCAAGCCCGGCCTTGAGACTATCTTCGTAGATGGCTATTTTTCCATCTCGACCGAGTGGAAGGTACTCTACGGACTAGGAGCTCTTGTAAATATGTTCTCTACTAAGGAAAAAGTGGATGATTGTGCGGCTATGTTGTTTCCGTGTATGTACTCGGCCGCCTAGGGATGTTGCTAAGATTGGGGTTTGACGGGTCGCGAGTAGAGGGGAATTGTCGACCGGTTTGTTCTCCCTACCACGCTCACTTGCTTAGCCGCACCATTTTCTTTACATGTAAGTTTTGATGACGGAGATATAAACCTTTATATAAATAAAGGGAAACGTGAATTTGAAAGGGGAGAAGAAAAAGAGATGAAAATATTAAGATAAGAGCGTAACCAGAGAAAGAAAAGACCCACCGGTGTGTGTTTAAGCCGAGAGTTGATTCGTAAAGGCTAGTGACTTCGCTACCGAATCGTCTGGATGATCAAGATGTTCGATGGATTCTAGAGAATCAAAAGAAAATTCGATCTCGTAAAGGGAGATAGCTTCTTGTTCGTCTCAAGAACTTTCTAAATTTATAACATTCATGAAAAGGGGAAGATGTTATAGTAATGAAGCGGCTTAAAGAAAGGGAAATGACGCTTTGAAGTATTGGTGATAGATGATGTTAAGTTGAAGAGGGTAGAGATGATAAGGATTTTCAAAAAGTAACCAAGGCTAAAATGGCGGCAAAATAAAGATGTAAGAGGCGAGGGTGACCGCACTATTTCCAGATCGGCCGCCTTCTTCGGGTCATCGCGCTTAGGAACATGCGGAGTATTAATTATTGTGGTAGCCACGGGCCATCCTCCGATTTGACAAAGCGGTCGATAAAATCCGAAGATTCGTGATTAAGTGAAGAGGTTGAAGAGGTTACCTCAAGATAAACAATTAGTGTACTTGAGAGTGGGGGGCCAATGATGCTAGTCACCTCCCGGCTATAGACTTCATCACGCTACCGTATTCTCCTCCGCGCTTCCTTTCTTATGTTGTATGTACATGGTAAAACTCGGTCATGTTTATTGTCGGTCGTGTTTATTGTCACGCATGTAAAAACTCGATCGCCAACACGGACGCTGTCTATAAATAGACCAGTCCCCCTCATTTTAAAGGGACACAAAAAAAAAAGAACATCAAGAGAATAAGAAACTAATTTCGTGATTTCTCTAAATAACTAACAAGGATAAAGACATTTATCGACACCAAAATAATTTCTATAAAAGAATTGATCCAAATGTTTACCCAAACTTACGTAATTATAGCGTATGAATTAGATAAGATGGTTAATCGAGTTATTTTAACTCCTACAAATAATGATGTTGATGAAATAAATAATATTATACTTAATGAAATTGTCAGAAAATGTTACATATTATAGCTTTGATTTAAATATTAGAAAAAATGATCAAAGTATTCATGAAGATTTTCTTAATACATTAACTCCAAATGGTATTCCACCTCATGAACTTGTATTGAAAGAAAATTGTCCTATTATGTTATTGAGAAATATTAGTCCATCCAAGGATTATGTAATGGCACTAGATTAATTTGTCGTGGATTTGAGCGTAATGTTATTCATGCCGAAATATCCGTTGGAGAATGGCGTGGAAAGAAAGTTTTTTGCCTAGAATTCCATTTATTCCACTTGAAAGTGATAAAAGTACATTCCCTTTTAAAAGAACGCATTTCCAATTCGCCCTTGTTTTACAATGACAATAAATAAAGCTCAAGGTCAAACACTAGATTATGTTGACTATATCTTCCCGAACCGTATTTTCTCATGGTCAACTTTATGTTATGCTATCTAGAGCAAAAACATGTAAATGTATTAGAGCATTAATTATACCAAATGATAAACTCAAAAATCATTTTAGTTGTACAAAGAATGTAGTTTATATGTAAATATTATCGCCAGTATTCATAGTGTTTTAATTATTATTATGTATTTTTTTTCATTATGTGGTTTGTACTTTATAAACAACAAGTACAAACAGATTCTTCAAGTATATTCTATGTGTTATTTGAAGAACACTTTATAAAGCTTTGACATCAATGATATTGCGTTGAATATTCTTGAAGTATATTCCATGAGTTCTTTGTACAACACTTCTACAAAGCTTTGACACTAATAATATTGTAGTTAATAACAGCCAATGTACTCTTACATCTCTATTGATGAAGGATATTGTATAGACTTTGAAGAAATTATGTACAATGCTTTTAAATTATTGATAGTGCATTGAATAAATGGCCGCCTATTAAAATGTATAATGCTACAGCTTATATAATGCTTAATAGTATCAAATTATAATTCAAAATAGTAAACTTCAACATTTGATGTAGATAATTTCTGAATTTTTTTCATAATTATATGTTCTTTTATTTTATAAATATTGTACTGCAAATATTCAAATATTCAATGTTATAAATTTATACTCCATTTGCCATTTAACGAGTTTATCTAGATATGTTACAAAGTAATTAGCTTTTAACATTATAAATTTTTTTTTATATATGATATGATTTTTTCCTTCTATATTTAAATGAATGTAAATCAACACCAGAATTAAAAAAAATCTAAGTATACTTTATTTCTTAATTTTATGAAATTGACACAAATTTATACAAGAAACTATAGATTACTACGTAGTCTACTCCTACATGTAATCATACCTAAGACAAGTACAAATTTACATCATAAATGTACAAATATCTTTTTATTGTACACATGTCAATATGATCTTTAATCTATTCATCCTCACCATACACGTATGAAAAATCTATATACATAAACATATATAAATATCTTCGAATCGTGCTTCACCTCGTTATTCTCGCTTCGGGTTTCAGATCCTCATCCCCAATTGCAGCATAGCTTTCCACGTAGCAATTAATAAATGCTAGACCCCATCTCCTCCAAGACATGCAGTCTTTAATAAATGCTGGGCCCCATCCCTTCTCCAATTAATTCAAACAAGCACTGTCCATTCTTTCATGTTTGTAACAATTTAATCCCTATTTTTTCTTTTATTTTACATATCATTCCCATTTTCCTATTTATAGACACAAAAAGTCCCAACACCACTATTTCTCACGATTTTCACGTGATCTAAGAATTCTTGGCCAATTTTACCTTTTGAATTAACTCCATTAAAATAATAGAAAATTTTACATTATAAACATTGTAATTAGACCCTTCAACTTTTTTAAATTATACATAAATCCTAAATTATTTTATTTTTTTTTAAGTTATTGAAGAAGAATTTTTTACATCGTGGTATACCCAAAATTATTATTATAAAGCCTACTTTATTATAGTTTTCCTTACCTATTGTTTTATTATAGTTTCATCCATTCATTTCATAACCTCTAATAGTTTAATCTTCAAACTTAGAAAATAATAGATTCAAATCTACTCAAGTCTCATACATGCTTGAACTTTCATCACCAATTTTTTTTCTTTTGTTGTAGTACTTATTTGCTTTGTTTGTAAATTACTAGGTAAAGCAAATTTCATATTCACAATTTAACCATGAACTTTTAATTTACTTACTCTTTTTTTTTTTTATTTTTAGCTCATATTTTGTTAATTGGTATACAAAATTACTCAAATATATAATAACTAATTATGTTTATTAAAATCTTCATAAAAAATTTTAACTCAATAATCAATTTTTGGTATTATATTATTTTACATAATATACATTATAATAATAAAATTTCAATTACTTCAATTTCATAACTTTGCCTATATTGTAATTTAACATAAGAGTGCAGGTACTAACCTAAAATTTTGGAGTGCTTATATTAATATTTTGAGATGTTAAAATCTATTATTAGTATGGCCATTACTTTCTTTTAATTACTTAATGAGTAAGATGGAACAAGGACAAGTGCGAATGAGTTCTTAAGGCATCATTATTGGGGCCCATATCATTTATTAATTACTACGTGACAAGCCACGATCAATCCAGATGAGGATCTGCATCTCTACTGGGTAAACATATCCTTACTCTTGGCATAATAGATACCATATAACTCTATAGAGAAGATCTCGACCCCGCCACGGGTCCGTAAAAGTTTCCCGCCTCGGGCAAAGAAAAATCCACCCCGCAAACAAATGTAGTTACCCCCACTCCACTTCATTTATTTATATTTTAAACCTCCTTTTTCAACCTATTTATCTCCCATACCCTCATTTATTTATACTTTCAACCCCATTCTTCAACTTATTTATCCCCCATCCTCTTATTTATTTATACTTTAAACCCTTCTTCAACCTATTTACTTTTAACCTATTTATTTACAACTAAATTTATATCCATATTATTAATATAATTAAATTTATTAAATTAAAAATATATTTTTATTATTATATTCATTGTATTTGTTTTAAAAATATAATATATACTAATTTTCATTAAATTATATATTATTTATATCATATAATAAATAATATAGTTAACATTAATTTTATTATTAAGCAAAAAGGAGGTCGGGGACATAAATTTATTTGAAACTTTTAAGTGCGAGGGTTCATTTATTTGCGCTAGGGGAGGAATGCAAATTTAGACTTTTGAATTGAGTGGGGGTTTGTTTTTATACGGGTGGGGCCATAAAGTAAAGGAAATTTTTTTATTGTTTGGGTGCGTGATTGACACGCATACCAAACGAGAAAACTCTCCGGACCCCGGCCACGGGTCCGTATCTTTTCTCTAACTCTATATAAATACATTCTGCTCGACACAAACCAAACACAACAAACATTCTATATTGGTATCTATCACAAGTCTTTAATTCTCAATATCCTCATACTCCTTTTGAGATTTTAACTCGCAAGTCCGCACTATATTTAAACACATACTCTTACAATTCATTATTAGTATAAATATTATTTCATTTTGATAACCTATTTATACTCTTTAATTTATATTTGACATTTTGTACAGATCAAACAATGGAAAACAATACAAATTAATACCAAATATCGCCCCAAATGATACAAATTGACTTCAAAATTATTGTTGTGGAAAAATCATTTCCACTAACAAATTAACGAAGTCCGACAAAATACCGTAATATGGTATTTATGGATCCCGAGGTATATTATTTGAATCTATTATTTATGTTTCTTGATTTATTTAATTTTAGCCCCATAAAATATTTACAAGTTTTCGCTTTTCCTCTAATATGTTATAACTTTGAATTCCCTTTGTTCATATTAAAAATTAATATCTATCCAAAATTATATAGATGCTTTTACAAAATATCTAATTTCAATGCATGGTATTATACGTAAAAATAAAGTCCATGCAACTATCTATGATGCTAACATCTCAAAGATATGAAGACAAGCTATTACTTGGCAAAACGATTCTTGTCTCAAATGCAAAAACAAATTTATTTAAGCCCGAGTATCAAGCTTCTATGGGCAACATACAAATGGATTTATATCCGGTCGAACAAAAGTTGAAGAAGTCAATGAAGATCACATGTTGTTTTGATAGCTTCTACATACAATTTTGTTCCTTTCAACAAATTGGAACCTTACATGGACTCAAATTCGATATAAGTATTTGTTCCTATTTTACTTAAAAAGATTTTTTTTCCTTTTTGTGCATTTAAATTATTATATTTTACGCTTACATGTTCATCTTACCCATTGTGTTCATAACACATTTGATTTGTCCTAATTTGTTATTTTTATCCTTTAGGTATCATTGAGTTGCAATCGATGTGAAACCTAAAAGGTCGGTTCAAACTAGGTTTGAAACACAAACGCAGTATTCAAGATATAGTTCTCATCGACACAAGGTTTATATATATATAACTATATTATTTTCAACTATAAATATATATTCCAATAATTTCAATATTATTAAAAAATTCATATACCACTTTCTCATATATTTTCGTGTTTCTATACTAGCTTTAACACCGTGGTTGCTAACGATGTGGGATAATTTTGTGGAGAAAGAATGTCGTTTCATTGTCGATAACTTGCCGTAAACAAATCATCATTGAAAACCATCTAAAAGTAACATCTTTTAGTGGTAATATTTTGTGAATAATTTTATAATTCATCAATGGGATATTACAACATTTATAGGCAATCTTAGTTCTTCCAATAAATATATCTATATATTTATTTCATGCATGTGCCTTTCAATTTCAACCAAGGCCAACATCATCTTCTCCTTCAATGCCCATTTACAACAAGTGGTTGAGCTAACATCTTGGTAACAATTTATTTGTTCATTATCTTTATTCAAACTTTATCTCATATATATATATATACATGTGTATAAATTGCTAATATTTTTACACATTATGTGCGGTTGAAACAAATTTTGACAAGTTAGATGAGATGATCTTGACAAAGATATATCCATCCTCAAAGAACAAAGAATATTTCAACCCTGTGCATGAACAATATCACGTAGATTCAACAGATTCCAAATTTGTTATCCGAGTAAGGCTAATTTTCATTAAAATAATATATAGACAAATGCATTTAATTATTCTATAATATTTATACAATTCTCTTCAAAAATAGCTAACAGTGACATGGATATTTCGGGTTTACGACGCATATGTGAGAGTATTTAAGCAAGCCTTTTGGTATATGTCTTGCAATACTTGCAACAAAATATCAAGTTCTGATTTCAATGAAACATACAAATGTGTCTTCTCGCAAATTTTCCCATGCAAAGTGCAGACTAAGGTATAATATTTTTACAAATCATTTGTTGTTAACAATTATTCACACATGCAACACTTTTTAACATATTTTATATATTAGGGCACGTGGTATATGGAACTTGAAAACCCACGGGCTCATTCTCCGGGACTATGATTGGGGATCCAAATGGAAAAATTTTTACAAAGACACGTGCAAACAATTAATGGATAGTGGATCAAGTCTTGGAAAAATTAGAATCACAATGGAGGAAGAACATTTCTTTTATATTAAAGGAATGAAGAAAAATGCCTTCGACGATGAATACAAGTATGACATTATCTTCTTCATCGAACCAATTCCTTGGACTTCACCACATCTACAAGTACAAGATCAAGGACTAACAAAGGAAAGATATAGCGCACACCATCGACACACCAATGCCTCTTCAAGGGCAAACATTTCCAAGCAGCAAGGAAATGTTTTAATTTCCCTTCTTCACCGTGGTTCAAATCCAAGAAGAGAAAAATTGAAGAACATCCAATCTCATCTCGAGAATGAAGTCAACCTGTAAAAATTGTCTCATGCTAAAAATCGAGAGATATACACGAAGTTTCAAAGACAAAGACACACTTTAAAAACTAATGATATCCTTTTTATGCATTGCCACCTTTTTCTATTTTTTTTGAATGGATGTTAGGTTTTTTTTGTAATATTTGAAGTGGTTTTTTCGCTTTCTAGATATGTTTTTTTAAATGCAATGCAATGATGTAAATTATATTTAATAAATCTATATATTTTATATTTTTATATACTTTTATTTTTACTATTACCTTTATATTATTGGATATATATACTTATTAATAATAATAAAATGTAATAGAAAATCTTTTCTTTTTGTCAGAATAAATATATCACATATTTTTCTTATGATAATAAAAATATCCATACAAAATAATAAGCATAGGCACTAAAAAACTATAAATATACAGAGTATATTAAAGAATAATATTAAATTTTAGAATATAACTTTTAAATAAATACACCTTTTTTTTTCGTGACTTATGATTTGTATTGCATTATTAAATTATTATAATAATTTTATAATTATAATCAATTTATTATAACCAATTGATATTAAATAAATTTTATTGTAAATTATTATAAAATTTATTACATATCTATTTATAAATTTTTTCATAAATATTAATATAAATTTTGTTATAAATAATATTATAATTACTAATTATAAATAAATAATGATTTTGATAATATCATTTGATATAATCATTCTAATAAATAAAATTAATTTTTATAACACATTATTATTGCAATCGTATTCATATTTTATAAAATCGTATATAATATACCATAAAATTTAAAATAATATATAATTATTTTATATGATAGTTCTCTTTATTCTAACATATTATATTAAATCATAGAATATAAAAAAAAGTACTCATATAAAATTACTCATCTACCGACGTTATAAAGTAACTCGATAAACTAAAAATTTCGCTTATGACTTTCATCAGATATTAATCGAGCAACTTGACAAACTAAGATTTGAGTTTTTGAGTTGCTCGAGCAAATAATGATTTATATAGTTTCCAAAAAAAAATTTATATTTTTATTCAAAATTTATATTAAACTATTTATTATTTCTTTGTAATCATCATCCTATCCTTCGAGCAACATATACATCCAAATTTTCGATTTGTCGAAAGTTACCTAATAAATTAAGCAAATAAATAAATGTTCTTAATCTATCATTTATTAAAACATAGTAGAACAAAATATATATTATATAAATGCAATATATATTATATTGAAATGATAGACTATATTAAATTTAAGATGTTTTCTAATTATTCTAACGTAGTATAATAAAAATCCTTATAATCAATTTTTATTTCATTATAATTTATACCGTAGTAAAATATTATTATTTAATTAATTTTCTATTATAATTATTATTATATTATAACAAATTTGTTATAACAGTATACTATTATATAATTTGTATACAAATTCAGATAGAATTTGTTACATATTAATTTATCATTCTTTCAATAAATATTATTATAAATTATGTTAAATTATTTCTTACAATTAATAATTATAAAAACCACATTTATTTCCGTGATATAATTTGACATCATTATTCTAACAAAAATATCAAATATTATAATAATTTATAATTATAATATATTATATTAATTACAAAATAAAAGAATATATAATACATAGCATTAGTTCATTATAATATATATTTTATTTTACTATGTTCTAATAAATGATCAATGAAATACAATTATGTGTATGTTTCATTTATCAAGTAAGTTAACAAATTCAAATTTTATATTGACGAGTTCCTAATAACAACATTACAACATACAAATTAAAAACAAAATAGTTAATATATTAAATAATTTAAATAAATAAAAATTAAGATAATGAAACATGTGTATTTATTAGTTTGTCGAGTAACTTGGGAAACTCGATTTTGAGTTTGTCAAGTTACACGATACAATGAATAATGAGTTTCGCTGTATGAATAATATTTCATATCCTATAACTTCATATAATATGTTATAATAAAATAGCTATCATATAAAATAATTATATATTATTTTAAATTAAGATAATATATTATATTTGATTTTATGAAAAATAAAAACACAAAGGTAGTAAAATGTGTTATAATATTTATTTTTATTTATTAGACTTATTCTAATATTCTTTATAACAAAATTTATATTCATATTTATGAAAAAACTTATAAATAAATATGTAGTACATTTTATAATAATTTATAAAAAATTATTTCATATAAATTTGTTATAATAATTGATTATAATTACTAAATTATTATAATAATGTAGTAATTAATTAATAATACATTAATACGTAATTAATTTTATTATACTATAAAGTTATTATAAAAAAAAAAAATTTATAATATGTTATGGTAGTTGCTAAAAAAAAAAAAAATTAATATATTGTATTAATGCATTTTGATATATATTAAATTTATATTATATATATTCTGCTTCACTATGTTCTAATAAATGATAGACTAAATAAATTTTTTATATGCTTTATTTATCAAAGTTACTCGATACATCCAAATTTAAGATTAACGAATTCCTCGAAAAATAACACGTGAAAATAAGAATAAAAAAATATTTAAATGTATTACATGATTTAAATAAAAAAGGAAAACAAAATAATGAAAATTTTAAATTTCATTGGTTTGTCTAGTAACTCAAGGAACCCGATTTTCATTTTGTCAAGTTACTTGAGCTATTGAATAGATTTATTTTTATCACATTTTTCATCGAGTAACTCGACAAACGTGATTTTGGGTTTGTCGAGTTACTTGAGTAATTTCAACAATGCATATTTTGTATTTGTTAGTTTACTTTTTTTATTTACATTATGTAATACACTTAATTTTTTTTTTTTTTTTATTTTGTCATGTTATTTTTTAACCAACTCGTGAATCTCAATTTTGGATTTGTCGACTTACAAAATAAATTAATCATTATAAAAGAAAACATAATATATTGTATTAATACTTATAATAATAACCATAGAAAATTATATTTAATAACTCAAAATTTAAATATTTCTAAACAAATAGTGTATTACTACACAATTAATTTTATTATGCTATAAATTTATTACAATAATATTTTATTATAATGTGTTATAGTAATTGCTAAAATACAATAAAATAGAATATAATATATTGCATTAATTGATTATGATATATATTAAATTTATATGATATATATTTTATTTTACTATCTTTTTAATAAATGATAAATTAAAATAAACTTATTTATCACGTAAATTGAGATATCCCAATTTCATATTCGTGAATTGCTCGAAAAATAGCATGACAAAATACAAATAAAAAAAAATTAGTAAATGTATTAAATAATTTAACTAAAAACAAAATAACATAAATGAAAAATATGCATTTCATTACTTTGTCGAGTCACCAGAAATTGAAATGAGTTTGTCGATTTACACAGAAAATGAAAAAGGGATTTTGTATTTTATATTTTCTTTTGTAATAATGAAATATATTAGTTTTGTCATTATTTTTTAATGTCGTTGTTTTTATTATCTATCTAATCGAGCAACTCCAAGATTCTCAATTTTCGCTTATTTCGAGCTACTTTATAACATGAGTAGATTTGAAGTTCTTTTAGATGAATAAATTTTTTATTCTATCACTTAATATAATATATTATGATAACAAAGTTATTATATAAAATATTTATATATTATTTAAAATTATTATAATATATTATATCTTATTTTATGAAATATAAAACACAAAGGTAATAAAATTGTGTTGTAATAATTATTTTTATTTTTTTCAATAATTATATGAAATTTATTATGGAAATCATTTTTCCTTTATAATTATTAATTATAATATTATTCAAAACAAAATTTATATTAATATTTATGACCTAAAATTTTAGATAAATGTGTAATAAATTTTATAATAATTTCTAATAAAATTTATTTAATACCAATTTATTATAATAAATGCATTACAATTAGTAAATCATTATAATAATGTAATAGTTGATTCATAATATATTACTACACATTCAATTTTATTATGTTTTAAATTTGTTATAATAATTTTTTTTTTATAATATGTTATAATAATCACAAAATAAAATAAAATATATTATATTGTATTAATTCATTATGATATATATTAAATTTATATGATATATATTTTATTTTACTATGTTTGAATACATGATAGCTTCAAAAATTCTCAGATGTTAATTTTTCAAGTAACTCGAAAGCAAAATTTCGCCTCCACGTAGTTCCTCAAAATATAACATGAGAACATTTCATTATTTGAATGCAGTAACTCGACAAACTCGATTTTGAGTTTGTCGAAAGTTACTCGATATATCGAAAAGTTGAATTTAGTATTTTATATTTTCGCTTATAACAAAGAATTATATTAGTTCTTTGATTATTTTATATTTTCCACTATTAGTTAAATTTTGGTATCTTATATTTTATATTTTATATTTTACAAGATCAAAATAATTTGATATTTATAATTACTAATGATAATATGATTTTAAATGTAATTTATATTCATATTTACTAAAATATATTATAAATAAATATGTAATAAATTTTTAATCATTTATAAATAAATTTATTAGATATCGATTTATTATATTAGATTGAATATAATCATTAAATTATTATAATAATGTAATCATTAATTAATAATATATTAGTACAGTAATTTAATTTTACTATGCTATAAATTTATTATAGCAAATTTTTTTTTTTCTCGATATGTTATAGTAGTTACTAAATTAAAATAAAATATAAATCATAAAAGAAAACAATCATTTACAATTTGATTACTCATGTAACTCGAATAAACTAAAACTTAATTTTTCGAAAGTTACTTTGTAACCTACATGCTAAATACATAAAATTTATATTATAGAAATTTTTCTTTACAATAAAGAGAAACATAAAATATAATATACACAAGTCCAAAAATATCAAATATATAAAAACAACTATTTTACATAAATTCACACATTTATTTATAATATTCATAAATCAATTGTACTAAGTGAAATCTAAAATTACTTATTCAATTTATTTGACAAAAATATTTCGCTTTTAAATTGTTTGCTTTTATATCACACTTTTCATCGCTGGCCACCCACAAACGTGATTTTTAGTTTGTCGAGTTACTTCTTGATAACTTCAATTATCCATATTTTCTAAATTTTTCTTTTGTTTTCTTTATTTAAATTATGTAATATACTTATAATTTTTGTAATAAATATTATTATAAATTATGTTAAAATATTTATTATAATTATTAATTAAAAAAAACATATTTATTTTCGTGATATAATTTCACATAATTATTCTAACAAAAAATTTCATTATTATAACAAATTTTTACTACAATTTCTTTTCATAATTTATGATGAAATCTATTTAATATCAATTTCTTATAATAAATTCATTATAATCACTATATTATTATAATAATGTAATCATTGATTACTAATATATTACTACGTAATTGCTTTTTATTATGCTATAAATTTATCATAACAATTTTTAGTTATAATATGTTATACTAATTGCTAAGATAAAATAAAATAAAATATATTGTATTAATCGATTATGATATATATTGAATGTATATGATATATATTCTATTTTACTATGTTCTAATAAATGATACATTAAATAAAATTTTGTATATGCTTTATTTATCAAGTTACTCGACAAATCCAAATTTGAGCCTCACGGGTTCTTGGAAAATAACACCACAAAATAATAATGAAGAATTATTTAAATGTATTACATAATTTAAATAAAAAGAACACAAGATAATGAAAATGTTAAATTTCATTCGCTCATCGAGTAACTCTCCGCCAACTCGACATTATCGAAATTTTGCTCAACTATTGAATAGATTGATTTGGTATGACATTTTAATCGAGTAACTCGACAAACGTGATTTTAGATTTGTCGAAGTTACTCGAGTAACTTCAACAATGCATATTTTTCATTTTTTTTTGTTTACTTTTTTATTTAAAATATGTACCACACTTCAATTTTTTTTTATTTTTATTTTTTCATGTTATTTTTTTTAACTAACTCGTGAATCTCAAAATTGGATTTGTCAAGTTACTAGATAAATTAATCATAATAAAAGAATATATAATATATTGTATTAATTGATTATGATATATATTAAATTTATATGATATATATTTTTATTTTGTTATGTTCTAATAAATAATCAATTAAATACAAATATGAATGTGCTTCATTTATCAAATAAGTTAACAAATCCAAATTTCATGTTCACATCGCCTCGAATAATAATATTACAACATTCAAATTAAACAAAATATTCAATATATTAAATCATTTATAAAAAGATTAAAAAAAAATGAAAATTATGCATTTTATTGTTTTCTCAACTAACTCGAAACTCGATTTAAGTTTCTCGAAAGTTATGTCAGATAAAGGAATAATAAGTTCTTTTATATCAATAATATTTGATATTCTATAACTTAATATAATATGTTATAATAAAATAGCTATTATAAAATAAAATTAAATGTAAATCATAAACAAAACAATCTTTCACAATTTATTACTCAAGCTAACTCCACAAATTGAAACTAAGTTTTCTCGAATTACTCTATAACCTACATGCTAAATACATAAAAATTTATATTATAGAAAATTTTGCTTTACAATAAAGAGAAACATAAAATATAATATACACAAGTCCACAAACATATATATATATATAAAAACTATTTTACATAAATTCACACATTTATTTATAATATTTGTAGATCAATTATACTAAGTGAAATCTAAAATTATCGACCAATTTATTTGACCAAAATATTCCTGCTTTATGATTTTGCTTTTGTATCATATTTTTACCATCGAGTAACCCTCGACAAACGCGATTTTTAGTTTGTCGAGTTACTCCTGTAACTTCACCAATGCATATTTTTAATTCTTTTGTTTTCTTTTTTATTTAAATTATGTAGTATACTTATAATTTCGTAATAAATATTATTATAAATTACGTTAAAATATTTATTACAATTATTCATTATAAAAACACATTTATTTTCGTAATATAATTTGACATATTTATTCTAACAAAAAATTCATTATTATAACAAATTTTTACTACAATTTATTTTCATAATTTATGATGAAATCTATTTAATATGAATTTTATAATAAATTTATTATAATCACTACATTATTATAATAATATAATAATTGATTAATAATATATTAAAATGTAATTGCTTTTTATTTTGCTATAAATTTATTATAATAATTTTTAGTTATAATATGTTATACTAATTGCTAAAATAAAATAAAATAAAATGTATTCTATTACTTGATTATGATATATATTAAATTTATATGACATGTGATATTATAAATAAATGTGTGAATTTATGTAAAATAGTTTTCTATATATATGATATGTTGTGGACTGTATATTATATTTTATGTTTCTCTTTATTGTAAAATGTAAAATTTCTATAATATAAAATAGATGTATTTAGTATGTGGTTATAGAGTAACCTCGACAAAATTTATTTTCAATTTGTCGAAGTTGCTTGAGTAATAAATTGTAAAAGATTGTTTTGTTTTATGATTTAGATTTTATTTTATTTTATAATAGCTATTTTATTATAACATATTATATTAGGTTATAGAATATGAAATATTATTGATATAAAAGAACCGATTATTCATTGTAGAGCATAACCTGACAAAGTTAAAATCGAGTTTTCCGAGTTACTCGAGCCCATTAATAAATACATAATTTTTATTTTTTACTTTTTTATTTAAATTATTTAATACATTGACTATTTTGTTTAATTTGAATGTTGTAATATTATTATTCGAGGAACGTGTCAACATGAAATTTGGATTTGTTAACTTATTTGATAAATGAAGCACATACATATTTGTATTTAATTGATTATTTATTAGAACATAGCAAAATAAAATATATATCATAATCAATTAATACAATATATTATATATTCTTTTATTATGATTAATTTATGTAGTAACTCAACAAATCCAATTTTGAGATTCACGAGTTGGTTAAAAATAACATGAAAACACTAAAAATAAAAAATTTATGTAGTATATATTTTAAATAAAAAAAGTAAACAAAAAAATGAAAATATGCATTGTTGAAAGTTACTGAGTAACTCGACAAACCTAAAATCATGTTTGTCGAGTTCCTGCTAAAATGTGATACCAAATCAATCTATTCAATAGCTCTCGCTACCGATAAACCGAAAATCGAGTTAGCCGAGTTATCGATGAGAACGAATGAAATTTAACATTTTCATTATTTTGTGTTCTTTTTTATTTAAATTATGTAATACATTTAAATAAGTCTTTAATTTTATTTTTTTGGTGTTCTTTTGCTAGAAACCCGTGAGGCTCAAATTTGGATTTGTTTAGTAACTTGATAAATAAAGCCACATACAAAAATTCTTATTTAATGTATCATTTATTAGAATATAGTAAAACGTAATACATATCATATACATTCAATATATATCATCAACGTATTAATACAATTTATTTTATTTTATTTTTATCTAGCAATTAGTATAAATATATTATAACTAAAAATTGTTATAATAAATTTATAAAGTAATAACAAAAGTAAATTTATAGTAATATATTATAATCAAATGATTACATTATTATAATAATATAGTGATTATATGAATTTATTAAGAAATTGATATTAAATAGATTCTATCAGATTATGAAAAGAAATTGTAGTAAAAAATTTGTTATAATAATGAATTTTTTTGTTAGAATAATTCAAATATATCACTAAAATAAATATGTTTTTAATTAATAGGTATAATAAATATTTTAACATAATTCATAATAATATTTGTACAAAAATTTTATAAGTATATTACATATTTTAAATAAGAAAGAAAACAAAAATTAGGAAGATATGGATAATTGGAGAGTATCCGAGTAACTCGACAAACTAAAATCACGTTTGTCAAAAGATTTGATGAAAAGTGTGATATAAAGCAAACAACTATCATATAGAGATAATGATATAACACATTTTATCATAAAAGTTATTACATATTTATTTATAATTTTTTCATAAATATTAAATATAAATTTTGTTATGAAATCAATATTATAAGTAATAATTGCGAAACATGATTTTCATAATATAATTACCACTTGGTTATTATTATAAAGCATTAATGCAATATATTATATTTCTTTTTATTATGATTAATTTTATCTAATAAGTTTTAATAAATCCAAATATGAGATTCATGAGTTGGTTAAAAATAACATGACAAAATAAAAAATTAAAAAATTAAGTATATTATATAATTTAAATAAAAAAGTAGACTTGGAAAATGAACAATATGCATTATTTGAGTTAATGGAGTAACTCGACAAACCTAAAATCAATGTTTAATCGGTGCTTCTTGATGAAAATGTAATTACAAAAATCAATCTATTCATGAGTTCAAGATAACTCACAAACTGAAAATTTAGGTTCCTCGGGTTACTTTCGGTGAGCGAATGAGAATTTTAAATTGTAATTATTTTGTTTTCCTTTTATTTAAATTATGTAATACTTGTTTAAATAAGTTTTTATTCTTATAACATTTTTCTTTATGCCTGTGTGTTTTATATTTAAAATGAAATATGATATATTATTTTAATTTAAAATAATATATAACCTCTTTATCATCGATAGCTATTTTATTATAAGATATTATATTAAGTTATAGAATCTCAAGTATTATTCATGTAAAAGAACTCATTATTCATTCTATCGTGTAGACTGAAATAAACTTAAAATCGAGTTTCCGAAGTTACTCGATAAACTAAATGAAATGCATATGTTTCATTATTTTATTTTTTATTTATTTAAATTATTTAATACAATCGACTATTTTGTTTAATTTGTATGTTGTAAATGTTTTGATTCAGGAACTCGCTAATATAAATTGCATTTGTTAACTTACTTAACAAATCTAAGCACACACATAATTGTATTTAATTGATCACCTATTAGAACATAGTAAGATAAAATATATATCATAATGAACTAATACTATAAATTAGACTTTCTCTTATTTTTTCGATTCTTGTAGTGTATTATAATGAAAATTATTAATAAATTTATAGCATAATAAAAGTAATTATGTATTAATAAAAAGTAATTTCAGTAATTGACCAAACTCAAAAATCGAGTTTCTCGAGTTAATTGACTATAAACTAATAAGAATGTATATTTTTTATTTATTTTATTTTCTTTTTTAGTTAAATTATTTAATATATTTACTATTTTGTTTACTTTGTATTTTTCTCATGCTATTTTTTTCGAGCAACTCCACGAAAATGGAATTTGGATTAAATCAATTTACTTGATAAACTATATTTTATTTTAATTTATCATTTATTAAAACATAGTAAAATTAAATATATATTATATAAATTTAATATATATTCATATTGAAATTAATACAATATATTATATTTTAATATAATTTTATTTAGCAATTACTATAACCTTTTATAATAAAATTATTGTAATAAATTTATAGTATAATAAAATAATTGTGTAGTAATATATTAATAGTTTAGAGATATGTGCCAATATTTTGAGTTATTAAATATAATTTTCCATGGTTATTAATATTTCATATTTCATATTCTATAATAATATAACAATATAATATGTATAATAATATTATAATAAAATAAAATAAAATCAAAATCATAAAACAAAATAATCTTTTACAATTTATTGCCATGTTCGACAATTAGAAAATAAATTTTGTCGGAGATTACTCCTATAGCCTACATCTTCGTCATCTATTTTATATGTAGAAATTTTAATTTACAATAAAGAAACATAAAATATAATATACACAAATTCCACAAAATATCAAATATATAGAAAAACTATTTTACATAAATACACATTTATTTTATAATATACAGCAAATCAATTATATAATTTAGAATCTATAATTA